>PVJC01006360.1:0-55279 GCA_004026665.1 Murina feae | reverse complement strand
TCCCACTGAGCTGACACACCTGGCACAGCTATGCCGGCCGGCCGTGGAGGCTTCCAGTGCAGAGCCGCCCTGCCAGCCTCCATCTTGGCTGGGTTAATTTGCATACAGCCGCTCTGATTGGCTGGTGGGCGTGGCTGTGAGCAGAGGCTCAGCCAGCCTAGGCAGGCAGTTGCAACAGAAGCCTTTGGTTTGCTCTAGCCCTTGGCTGTTGGCCTCCATCTTGGCTGGGTTAATTTGCATACAGCCGCTCTGATTGGCTGGTGGTAATGGTCAATTTGCATATTACTCTTTTATTATATTAGACTAGAGGACTGGTGCACAAAAATTTGTGCACTCAGGGGGGTCCCTCAGCCCAGCCTGTGCTCTCTCTAGTCTGGGACTACTCGGAGGATGTGCACCTGCTTGACTTAGGCCCTCTCCCCAGGGAATCATACCTAAGCTGGCAGTCAGACATCCCTCTGGCAACCTGAGAGCACTCAGGGGATGTCCACTTGCCAGCAGGGAGCAGACCTAAGCTGCAGTCAGACATCCTTAGCACTGCTGAGGAAGTGGGAGAGGCTCCCACCACCACCGCTGTACTGGTAGCCATCAGCCTGGCTTGTGGCTGAGCAGAGCTCCCCCTGTGGGAGCGCACTGACCTCCAGGGGGCAGCTCCTACATTGCGCATCTGCCCCCCTAGTGGTCAGTGTGTGTCATGGTGACCAGTCATTCCCAGTCATTGTACTGTTAGGGTCCATTTGCATATTACCCTTTTATTATATAGGATAGCATTGTTTCTCAACCTTCCTAATGCTGCAACCCTTTAATACAGTTCCTCATGTTGCAGTGACCCTCAACTATAAAATTATTTTTGTTGCTACTTCATAACTGTAATTTGCTACTATTATGAATCATAATATAAATATCTGATATGCAGGATGTATTTAGGCGACCCACAGGGGTTGCAACCCACGGGTTGAGAACTGCTGTTATTTAAGATAAAAGTTTCAAAACAACAAGAAGAAAAAACATTAAGCACCTGATACCAGGAAAACAGAATTAAAGGGATAAATAGATCAACAGTAATAGTTAGAGACTTCAGTACCCCACTCATAATAATGGATAGAATAGCCAAACACAAGATAGGTAAAGTTAGCTATATCTAATAAACATATACATAACATTGTACCCAAAAAATAGAGTACACATTCTTCTTAAGTGGACAGGGGATATTTCTCAAGTTAGAGCATATGTTAGGTCACAATTAAGTCTCAGTAGATTTTTAAAGATAGGTATCATATCAAGTATTTTTTCTGACCATAACCGGATGAAGTTAGAAACCATTAACAAAAGGGAATCTGGAAAATTCAAAAAATTGGAAATTAAACAACACTTTAAAACAACTAATGTATCAAAGAAATCACAAGGGAAATTAGAAAATACTTAGAGACAAATGAAAAAGAAAATACAACAAATCAAAGCTTATGGGAAACAGCAAAAGTGGTGTGCTAAGGGGGAAACTTATGGCTATACAGTAGTCCTTTCATATGTACAGTTGATAAGTTTCAAGACCCCCATTGGATGTCTGGAACTGGCGATGGTACTTAACCCTATATATACAATTTTTTTTCCTGTACTTACATACCTATGGTAAAATTTAATTTATAAATTAGGAACAGCAAGAGATTAACAGCAATAACTAACAATAAAATAGGACATCTATAATAATAAAAGCATAATATCCTTGCAGACAAAGCCGGGGCTGTGAGGGAAGCCCGGGTCCTTGGTGCCAGAGGGAAGCTGGTGCTGGCAGCTGGGGGAAGGAAGGTCTACTCTTGCAGGAATTTTGTGCATCAGGCCTCTAATAAAAGTTATGTAAATGTGACATTATTTTTTTTTCTGTTTTAACAGCTTTGTTGCTATGTTTTTTAATGCAATAAAGTAAACATTCTAACTTATAAAAGTCTTAATTTTTAACAGCTATTTTTCTTTATAAGCAAGAGGCTTAGATTTTTAAATAAGCAACAAGTTCCATACTACAGCAGCACACAGATAACTCCCAGAGCAATTCATTGACCTGACAACAGGAAATAATGACATTATCATCAGAATCCACGTGGACAGTATCACTTTGTCAAGAAGCATTAGGTTTTCTTTTTAAGTAAGATTTTATTTTGCTATTTCTAGAGAGATTGAGAGCATTCTATGTCAATAAAATGCAAACATGCTTTTTTATTCATCTGACATGATCACACCTACATGCTGAAAAGAAAGCAAAGAGATTGGGGGCAGGGCTCAAATTCCTAAGTTTTTTATATTCACAATTCTACTTTAAGGCATCATGTGGCATTATTAAAATAAGAGTTACTTAAACACAAGCACTGTGATACCTTGACAGTCAGTCTGATAACTGAGAAGCCTACTAAGTGAGTAATGGGCAGGTGATGTGTACAGCATGATGCGCTGGAGAAAGGACTGATTTATGTCCCATTTGGGGTGGAGCAGGATTTCATTATGCTACTCAGAACGGTGCACCATTTAAAACTTATGAAGTGTTTATTTCAGGAACTTTTCATTTAATGTTTTCAGATCTTAGTTGACCTCAGGTAACTGAAACCACAGAAAACAAAATTGTGAATAAGAGAGGACTATTATAAATGTTTACATAAGAAAATGAGAAAGATTCCAAGTCAGCAATCTAACTCTATAACAACAACAACAAAAAGACTAAACCCAAAGCTAAGAGAGGAAGGAAATAATAAAGACTGGAGCAGAGATAAAATAGAGAAAACCAGTGAAACTAAAAGTTGGTTCTTTGAGATCAACAAAATTGACAAACTGTTAGGTCGATAGGCTATAAAAAAGAAAAGGTTCAAATTACTAAAATCAGAAATAGAAGTAGGGACATTACTACAGATTCTACAGAAATGAAAAAAAAAGCGTTGTAAAAGAGTACTGTGAACAATTGTATGCCAACAAATTGAATAACATAGAAGAAATGGACATACCTAGAAACAAAATCTACCAAGATAAAAAAAAAAGGGGGGGAAGAAATAGAAAATATTAATAGATACATAACTACTACTAAGGAGATTAGTAATAAAAAAAAAAAAGCTGTCTACAGATTCAGTATAGTCCATATCAAAATTCCAAATAGAAGAACCCATTCTAAAATCCATATGGAATCTCAAAATATCCCAAATAGCCAAATAATCTTTAAAAAAGAAGAAAACTAGTGAACCCACAGTTTTTTATTTCAAAACTTACTACAAAGCTACAGCAATCAAAGCAATGTGTTATTAGCTAAAGCAGCATATAGACCAGTGGAATAAAGAATCCAGAAATTAACTCACATATAGGGTCAGATGAATTTTGACAAGAGTGCTAAGACCATTCATTGGGGCAAGGTCAGTCTTTGAAAGAAATGGTGCTGGGAAAACTGGATATCCACAAGCAAAAGAATGAAATTGAACCCTTATTTAACACCTTATTCAAAAATTGCTTCAAAATGGGTCAGTGACCTAAACATAAGAACTAAAACAATAATAGGACTTCATGACATTTATTTAGCTTCATGACATTGGATTTGGCAATACTTCTTGTGTCTGGCACCAAAGGAACAGATAAAAGAAAAAAATAGATAAATTGGACTTCATTGAAATTTTAAATTTTTGTGAATCAAATGACACTATCCACAGTAAAAGACAACCCACAAAATAGAAGAAAATACTAGCAAATCATATATCTAAGTCACTAATAACAAGAATATATAGAGGACTCCTTCCTAAAACTCAACAACAACAAAAATTAGAAAACCTGATTCAAAAATGGACAAAGGACATGAATAGACATCTCCCCAAAGAAGATATACAAGTGGTCAATTAGCCATGAAAAAAAAGCAGAAACTGGGTGTTTGAAAGGATAGGGGGAAATTGGATCCCTGGTGCACTATTGGTAGGAATATAAAATGGTACTGCTGTTGTGGAAAACTATATGGAAGTTCTTCAAAAAATTAAATACATAATAGGTATGATTTCACTTTCAGGTCTATACCTAAAAGAATTGAAAGCAGCATCTCAAAGAGATATTCGTACACTTATGTCATAATAGCATTACTCCCAATAGTTTAAATGTGGACGTAACAAGTGTCCATGGACAGATCAATGGACAAGCAGAATATGGTATATACTTAGAATGTATTATTATTCAGCCTTAAGAAGGAAGGATATTCTTCATTACAACATGGATGAACTTTGAGCACATTATTGTCACAGAAAGACAAATCTTCTGATTCCACTTATACGTGGTATTTAGAGTAGTCAGAATCAGACAGAAATATGGTGAATGCTGGGGGGATAGGAAAATTGGTGAGTTATTGTTTAGTGGGTACAGAAATCTCAGGTTTTACAAGATGAAGAGTTCTGGGGATGGTTGGTAGTATTAACAACAATGTGAATGTATTTAGTAACACTGAACTGTGCACTTAAAAATATTTAACATGGTAAGTTTTATGTTGTGTATTTTACCACATAAAATTTAAAAAATATATTGCAGGTTTATCTCAGTTTATGTGTACTATATGTTCATCTGTTCTTCAGGTTACCACCAAATTTATCTTTCTAAAACACTGCTTTATTTTTATTATTTCTGTGCCCAAATTTCCCTTGGCCTCTAGTGTCCGGCCTCTGTCCATCTTTCTATCCTTATTAAAATCATCCTACATTAACTAAACTAATTACTTAACTTTCTCCCAGCTCTATCTGCAACCTTTTGATTCTGGACAGACTTGTAATTCCTACCTTTAATGCTATTCTTTCCCCTTTTCAATGGATTACTTAAATTTGAACTCCCCTAGGAAATGTTCTCTGAATGTCCCACTTGCAGTGGGTTCACTTCTAAAGACTTATAGCATTTATTGATGAAACAATTCATTTAACAGTTGGCGCTGGTGGATATTTGTTTTTGTGCACTTGTCTTATTGCCACAAATATCTCTAACTTAATGGATTTAGAACTGTATCTTACAATTATTTGTAATTACAATTAATTGTAATTACTTGACTTAACAGGAATTGATTTATTGACATTTTATGGATAATAAGAAGTAAAGGTGCTCTTCACATAAATTTCAGACCTCTGTCAAATTCTAGAGCAGTGGTTCTCAACCTGTGGGTTGCGACCCCTTTGGCAGTCAAACGACTCTTTCATAGGGGTCGCCTAAGACCATCCTGCATATCAGATATTTACATTATGATTCATAACGGTAGCAACATTACATTTATAAAGTAGCAATGAAAATAATTTTATGGTTGGGGGTCGCAACATGAGGAACTGTTTTAAAGGGCCAGAAGGTTGAGAACCACTTTTCTAGAGCATTGGGCAGTGTTTCTTCAGAAGGTACTCTTGGTATTCAGGTTGGGTACTGAATACCTTGTTAAATTTTTTAGAGTAATTAAATGTGGTACTAGTAAGTTGTCTGTAAGGTGACTTTGTATGCCTTTTCAGGCAATAAAATAATTTAGTATGTCAGAAATAAGTTTTTGTATTTGAACAAAATAATCTTTTGTTCATATGCTGGGTTAAATAAAGTTAGTTGTAGAAATGGCTTGCTAGTTCTGTGTCAAAGTTGTGTCAGTGTTGTAATGCTTATACCAGTTTTGGTTTTAAGTCAGAGGAGTTTAGATGGACTTGAAGTTAGCAATTCTAAATTACTTTACTGTGTACTATGGTACTGAATTTTCTCTGTATGGAAGTCAAGTTTTAATGTGTGTTTTTTTCTTTTAACAGTTGATTATTAGCACAAAGGTTTGTTTCTATTAATGTCGTGTGTGTGTGTGTGTGTGTGTGTACATGCACATACCTTCTGTAGGGTTGTGATTACAATACTTAAGTGTTAAATTTTTTCTTCTGAACCCAGAAAAAGATAAATGCTTATATATATTACTAGAGGCCCAATGCATGAAATTCGTGGAAGGGGCTTGGCTTTGTCTGTAAGGTTGTCTGGACAGTCGTTTCACAGTTTAGCTTATTTGCATATTATACTTTTATTATTATAGATAATTATTATAGATTAGGTACACTGCACCAGGCCCCATTTTAAGTGCTTCTCATGTTTTATTTTTTCAACAGCTCATATGTACTCATTAAGACTCACTTTTCAGGCAAGAAACAGGCAGGTTAAATGCACCTAAGACCACACTGACAGTTAAGTGGCAAAGACAGGATTTGAACACATTCTGGCTCCTGAGCATACATGATTCACAGTAACTGTCCTCTGAAACAGTTTCAGTATTACCATACTAGACCACCACCCAACTTTCTGAAAGTCAGTAGTGACCCACTTATTGTACTTGATCTCATAGCATCTCCTTGCCCACTGCCAGAGGGTTGAAGTATTAAATCCACTGTTCTTAAGAACCTATAGAGAACATTCTAATAACTTTTATGCTCCCTGTCAAAAACACCTAGAAAAATGGGTATTTTTTCAAGAAATTTAATGGGGAATGTGATAATTACATGCACAGAACTAAATAGTTTATTAAACTTTTAACCTATTGGAGTAGTATTCATTTTAAGTAGTACTTTTTAAAATAAGCTATTGTTTTTAGAGAATCTTATTAGAATGTAAGTTGCTCAGTGGTAGGAATTTTATCTTATACTTTGTATTATTAATATCAAACTAATATCTTACATCATAATGCTTCAGTAAGTATTACTAGAGGGTGAGATGCCTATTTTTTCTGGCTTTTAGAAAGTCTGTTTTTATGGTGAGAGAATAATTTTACTCTGATTTGATTTGATTTGTTTTCTTTTTACAGCCCCATTGACAAACCTTCAGATTCTCTCAGTATAGGGAATGGTGATAATTCCCAGCAGGTAAGATTTTGATATTGTATCCTTTCATGTATCTGTTCTCCCCCTAAAACAGGACATTCTGTGTAAGCGAATTTCTAGATAGTGAAAAATACTTTAAATTTTAAACAATTTAAAAAACACTTTTAGTGGACAGCCTTGCTAAATGTATTATAATTAGCCTTCTTTTTTCTCTACAGAATCTATAGAGCATAATTTAACCCTTTCATAATGTGTTCAGCATTATCATTATGAACACATGTTATTATACTGTGTGACAATATATTAGTGTCATTAGAGTCTGCTCTTACTGGTTTTCTTGACTCTACATGAAATGGTCCCAGACTATGCCTTCTACATTCTTGATTTTAAGCATTGTTTCTTTGACATATGCTCCCTTGTCCTTTGCTGTTAACTTTATTTTCTATTTCTTTCATGTACTTGCTCCCAAAAGTTTTTCCCTTCCTCCAAATGACTAAGATTTGAAATGATAAACCAAATAAATTCAGAGTTGCCTCATAGTGATACTGAATGAGGTCCTGATCTTTAGAGCATGCTTTGTATCATCTTGTCTAGTTGATAGTATTTCACTGGTTAGGTTTCTTTTCTTTTTTTCTCTTCTTTTTCTTTTTTTCTTTCTTTTTTTTTTTTTTATTGCTTTTAGAGATGAAGGGAGAGGGAGAGATAGAAACATCAATGATAAGAGAGAATCATTGATCGGCTGCCTCCTGCATGCCCCACACTGGGTGGGGATCGAACCCACAACCCAGGCATGTGGCCTGACCAGGAATCAAACCTTGACCTCCAGTTTCATAGGTTGATGCTCAACCACTGAGCCACACCAGCGGGGCACTGGTTAAATTTCTATAACTTTCTTACACTGGTACAAATAACATGTAGTTCTGATCTCTTCCCTAGTGTTTGTGAGAAATGTAAAGATTGGAAATACACTGCTTTTCCAAAGTTTTGCCTACAAATTCCATAAAAGAATTTGAATATCTGTATGTTCTCTTGTGTATTTTAGGTTAACATTTAAGATTTGTTTAATAACTTTTAAAAATTACAATGGAAATATTGATACTTTAATTTGATCAAAGCAACTTATGTAAGTATAGATTTTGATAAAAATTAGTTATAAAACAATAAAATTATATTGGAAATTCATCTCTGATTAAGATAGATAGGAACATTTTAAAATTAGTTTCATGTACCTGTCATGCATATTACCTTCTGGTTTAAGTTTCAGCAACAATCCAGTCATGTTTTCATTTTTCTAAATAACTTGTTTGTATAAATGAGAGATGGAACAAACAGTATTATATCAGTATCACTCAATTTTTTTTAACTCCTGAGTTGAATACATAAAAATCACATAAAGATTTATCATAAAAATTATTTTTAATGATGTATTTGATCTAATCAAATAGCTTGATTAGATCTTCTTTCCTTATTCAAAACTTAGTGCATTGGGAATCACCGAGTTTGCAAAAGAATCCAGTCAGTAGAGTCTGTCACTTTCTCATCACCAACCTGAATATTTCTAATAAATTTTGGTTTGATTCCCAGAAAGTTTTTATTGTTGGGCAAAATATTTAGTTAGGTGTTAGAGAATGAAAAATATTATTTTCCGTCTAGAGTGAGAGACGTTAGATTGTAAAACGAGAGGAGATTGGTTTAGTCTTTTCAGGAGGTCAGTTTTAGAGAAGACTATTTATATAAGTTGATGGATTTTTTTGAAAATTTGTGCTCTCATGAAAGAAGTTAAATACTCTAGTTTGAAGATGACTATTCTAATAGCTTTTGTTGCAAGTCATTTTAATTGTGGCTTATTAAAATGTATAAACTTATATTGATTATTCTTTTCTTTTCCTATTTCATTTAGATATCTAACAGTGATACACCTTCACCACCACCTGGTTTATCAAAATCTAACCCAGTCATCCCCATCAGTTCATCCAATCACAGTGCACGCTCTCCTTTTGAAGGGGCAGTAACTGAGTCACAGTCGTTATTCTCAGATAACTTTCGCCATCCCAACCCTATTCCAAGTGGGCTTCCTCCTTTCCCCAGTTCCCCACAGACATCTAGTGACTGGCCTACAGCACCAGAGCCACAGAGCCTCTTCACATCAGGTATATAACAGATCCGCTGCATGTTAAAAATTATACCTAGACTACAATGAGACCCTGGTATGATGGATTTTTATCCTTTTTCTCTCCATTTCCTTTTTCATAAAAAGTAAACATTTAAAAATATTTAAAAATATAAACTGCATGGAATTGGATGGTTAGATAAGTTGTTTTATGACCTGGAACTTAGTTCTATGTTAACAGACAGATTTCTCCAGAAATCAAAGGTTAGATCATTTTTTCCAATTGTAAAACACGTATTCCTCTAGAAAGTATTAAGGGCTTACATTTTATATTATTTTATTCTCACCCGAGAATATTTTTCCATTGAGAGAGAGAGAAACATCGATGTGAGAGAAACCAATCGATGTTGATTGGTTGCCACCTACATGCACCCCGACCAGGGTGGGTATCAAACCTGCAGCTGAGGTATGTGCCCTTGACCGGAATTGAACCCCAGACCCTTAGATCCACCGGCTGATGCTTTGTCCACTGAACCAGATCAGTTAGGGCAGAGCTTAAATTTTAAACCAGATTTGTGTTTGTATAGTTAAATTTAAGATTTCTCCCCCAGCTGACAAAAGACATATGTTGATTTATATTAAAATTTACATATTTTTTGAAAAAAATTATATTTTGGCATTTTTGAGCCATTTCTATTTATTATAAGTTCTCTTATTAATGTGAATAGCATCTATGCTCAATGGAACAAATTATAAAACATTTTAAAATGTAAACTTTAATAAATTCGGTTATATTTGTTATTATTTTATTTCATTTAAATGACTTATTTTGTTTTTTGTTGTGTGTGTTTTTAAATATATTTTTATTGATTTCAGAGAGAGGACGGGAGAGGCAGAGAGTGATAGAAGATTCTCATTATTGAGAATTGGACATTTCTTGCATGCGCCCCCACCACTGGGGGCCAATCCGCAACTGCAACCCCGGAATGTGCCCTGAACAGGAATCGAACTGTGACCTCCTGGTTCATGGGTTGATGCTCAACCACTGAGCAGTATCAGCCACACTGGGTTTTAATTATGAATGTCTGAATATAATTGGGGTTTCAAGTACTTTTTCTTTCATTAGCACAATCAGTCTATATTAGTCAGAGGTTTTTGTTGTTGATGTTTTGAGTTTATTTGGTTAGTCCTCATCTGAGAATTTTTTTTTCAATTGATTCTTTTTAAGAAAGAGTGGAAGGGAGCAGTAGAGACACAGAGAAACAACAGTGTGAGAGACACATTAATAGTTGCCTCCTGTGTATCACTACCAGAGCCAGAGATTGAGCCTGCAACCCAGGTGCCCTTGATCAGAATTGAATCCATGACCCCTCAATCTGCAGGCCAACACTCTAACCACTGAGCCAAACCACCTAGGGCAATTCTGAGTTTTTGATGTTAGTAACTTAAGAATGAAATTATTGCCTGGTCAGTGTGGGTCAGTGGTTGAGCATTGAGCTATGAATCAGGAGGTTACAGTTCAATTCCCAGTCAGGACATATGCCCGGGTTGCAGACTCAATCCTCAGTGTGGGTATGCAGGAGGCAGCTGATCACTGATTCTTTCTCATTGTTAACGTTTCTATCTCCTTGCCTCTCTGAAATCAATAATATACATATTGTTTATATACATATATATATGTGTGTTTGTATATATCCTATATAATAAAAGGATAATATGCAAATTGATCCTAATAGCAGAACCACTGGGAATGACTGGTCACTATGACACACACTGACCGCCAAGGGGCAGATGCTCAATGCATGAGCTGCCCCCTGGTGGTCAATGCACTCCCACAGGGGGAGCTCCGCTCAGCCACAAGCCAGGCTGATGGCTGCCAGTACACCGGTGGTGGTGGGAGCCTCTTCTGCCTCCACAGCAGCACTAAGGATGTCCGACTGCAGCTTAGGCCTGCTCCCCCCGGGCAAGTGGACATTCCCCAAGGGCTCCCAGGCTTCAGAGGGATGTCTGACTGCCAGCTTAGACCCGATCACCCAGGGAGCAGGCGTAAGCCAGCAGGTGGACATCCCCCGAGGGATCCCAGACTGCGAGAATAGACAGGCCGGGCTGAGGTAACCTCCTGAGTGCACAAATTTTTGTGCACCAGGCTTCTAGAGTGTGTGTGTGTGTGTGTGTGTGTGTGTATAGAATAAAATTAGAAATATATGAGGACTTTTGTAATTTTACAAAATCTTAATGTGCTAAGAAATCATACTTTATGTATATTTGCCTTTACCTTGTAATATGATGTTTAACTTTCACTAGTATAGATATTTATTAAGTGTGAAAGTGAGCTATGTATTTTAAATTCATCACTCATTTTGTTCCCAACAGAAACAATCCCAGTATCATCCTCTACAGACTGGCAAGCAGCATTTGGCTTTGGTTCTTCTAAACAACCAGAGGATGACTTGGGTTTTGATCCCTTTGATGTCACTCGCAAAGCCTTAGCAGACCTGATTGAAAAGGAACTATCAGTCCAAGACCAGCCTTCCCTTTCACCCACATCTCTTCAGAACTCCTCTTCACACACTACAACCGCCAAAGGTCCAGGCTCTGGATTCCTGCATCCTGCTGCACCTACAAATGCCAACTCTCTCAATAGTACCTTTTCAGTCTTGCCACAGAGGTTCCCTCAATTTCAGCAGCACCGAGCAGTTTATAATTCATTCAATTTTCCAGGCCAGGCAGCCCGCTATCCTTGGATGGCCTTTCCACGCAATAGCATCATGCACTTGAACCACACAGCAAACCCCACCTCAAATAGTAATTTCTTGGACTTGAATCTCCCGCCACAGCACAACACAGGTCTGGGAGGGATCCCTATAGCAGGTAGGTTCATTTATAGTCCTTAAGAATTTGTGAATAACTCATGCCTTTGGGTTATTGGGTGGGTAGGGAGGGAACTTTTGAATAACAGAGTACTTATTTAGTCTTGGAAATTTCTTTGGAGAAAAAGTAAAGTCCTTGTGATCTAAATTTTTTTAATTGGGTGGATGCCTTGTAATATTGAGCTTTATAAGGATGGTGGAGTATTATACCTAGTTACTGCTTGGAATAATTTCACTTAATAAGGTAGTTACCAAATTTTCACATGCCATAAAAATACAAAAAGAAAAAAATGGCCTCTGAAATTATGGTGCCAACACTATGGTCAGAATTCTGATTATACATTCTAAAAGTAAACTGGTTCAAAAAATTTTTTAAAGATGGTAATAAGTGAGAGCATGAAGGATGATAAAGCCACTCTCTAATTACTTTTGGCAGTTAACTTATTTTGACTGATATACACATAACACACACATCAAAACTGTGCTTAATGTTAATAAAGTATTTAATATTTGAGAACTCTGATTATTAATATTTCAACAGACATCTACATGCATAAGTATATTTTCTGTAAAAAAGGAATTGTTCAAGGAGAGATATTTTCCCTTTTGGTGGTATGTCATCTTTATTTGTTGGGGGGGGGGCGGTATTAAGTTTCTATAAGTGATGCCAGAATAATTCAGGTTTCAGAATTTTGAGGTTTTAAGGTGCCATTATAGTCTTAGATCAAGTGACTTCTATATCTAAAGGAATCATTCTTATTAATAGTTTTTTAAAGTTTAATTTGGGCTTTAGAAGTGACTAATAAAAATTTGTTCTTCTGATTCTCTCCAGTAGAATAGAATAGTCTCTCACTCAGATGTAATTCATGAAATTTATTTTATCGTTTGTCATAGCCTTTAAGATATGGCATGGCATAGCGTTATCGTCACAATGTGCTGTTACCAGCAAGGTGTTCATGGTCTTGGTTTTAGCGAGATTGGTAGATGAATTTACAGAGATCCATCAAAATTCTTTGGCTCTAATCTCTTTATGACCAACAATATTTCATTTTTAAGGCAAGAAGGGGGATTGAGAGTATTTTTTGTAGGTGTTGATATAGTGAATATAACAGTTGATACAGTAAAGTTACTTTGCATAATCTTGATAGCACTTACTATAGTAATTTGCATATTAGTGGGACTCATGATATTAGTTAATCTGATATGCTAGTAGGTGACTCAGTGACATTTTTTAATTCTCTTCTATATGATATTCACAGAAACACTAAGTGTTCAATTTTTGGTACTCATTTTATTGTTCCTTTCAAGACAGCATATTAGGGTGTAGTTTTGTTTTGCTTTGTTTTAATCATTTAGAAATGTGGGATTTCGGTTATACTAGTGTATCTTATAGCTGATTATTACATTAAAATTAAAGTTACGTTCCCCTAAACATTCTAAACATTTAAAAATAAAATATTAAACCAATTACAGTGAATATTTGAGCTCCCATTTGCCCAACAATGAAGGAGGCCATGTGGGTAATACAAAAGAAATATAAAATATGAATACTGTTTCCAGGTACTTTAAGTGTAGTTGAAGAGATAATATGATTATGTATGAAAGTGTTAATTATATGACACTAGAATCCCAGAGACATTAATAGAGTTTATATTGTTGGGGAAGTTTCATTGAAGAAGTAGAAATTGATCTGTGCTATGGAATCTTGGATTTGGGTTAGCAGGAGGGAAAGAGAAAGGCCTTTTATGTTGATGGGAATGCCTGAATAAAGATCTAGAGGCAGGAATTTATTACTATGTCATGATGTGAAGAAGCAGTTGAACTGCCTTCCATAGCAGGAGGTGTTTCATGTATTATAGAGGGTACAGATAAGATGGGAGTTTGGTCAGCAAGGCAAACAGCACTGACTGATCCGACAGGAAGGAGGAGGAATGCCTTTGTGGAACTTTAGTTCTTAGCTATTTTCATTGTGTGCTTTTATTTGATTTATTACATGACCATTATCTGTTCTTCCAATTTTATTATTATCATGCTGTCCATTATCATAAAAAGAGCAGTTTTATCCAAATATTTTAAGCCAGTAGGTGTTCTGGAAATGCCACAGTGGTAATGAGTAATCACCGATTTGTGAGTATAGTTATCCTCATGTTAGTCAAATGAAAAAAAAATCTTGTGGGAGGTGGAGAGAATTCGTTATTTCAGATTTTGATTATGCATACTTGTTTGGTATTTAAATGGTGACTTATTATTAAGCTTATTGTTAGATTATTTTTAAGGTTTGATGACTAGAGAAATTTTAGTTTAATGTACCAAAATATTTTAAATTGTTACCAAGAGTTATACAGAATCCTCTTACAGCCTACAAATTTTTGGCAGAAAGCTGAATATGCTAAGACACAAACAGAATAGTTGTATAATTGTAATGGGATGATTTAGAATTTTTACTAATAATTAGAAATGACAGGAAGGAAAAGTCTAAATAAAAAACTGTGTACATCTTAACTGTGTCTAATTTGAAGCAATTTAATAACTAGGCAACATCTGCCTTTTACACTCCTAGTTGTAACTCAGTTGTACTTGAGTTGAACTTTGTATAGGTTCAACTTTGTATCCTGCGATGAATAAATATCATGGTATTTTATGTAAGGTAGTTTTTTCTTAGTGCTGAATAATGGAGGGTACATTTTCAGTGAGACTAGCCACTTTAAGATATGCTTAGAAAATATCCTGAATATGCTGAGAAGGGCCTGCATATTAATTCTCTAGATATGTGGAGCAAAATAGGGTCTCTGACCTTCAGAAACAAATACTCAGAGGTGTCAGTCACCTACATATCATACTTATTTATATTTATGACATATTTGTATTTAAATTTTTAGTTTTTTCAGTTAATTATTAAAAATTGATATATCTGAATCCTGTTATTGGAAGGACAGTTGCCAAAGGTTTGACAGAAATGTGGCTTCCATTTCCTTTGCCTAATTGAAAACATTTTTGTGTTTAAAATTAGTTATTTTCTTAATTAGAAGAAAAAAAATGTTAGCATTTCTTGGCAGCACATTTGCTTAAGTTTAAAGGAATTTTGAAATAAATATTCTTGGGAGAAACTTTTATTAGTGGGAGTTAATAGTAAGTCCATTCAGATATTTTTTATTATTGAAACTATGTGCTTTTGTTTTTTTAAAAAATGACTTTTCTGGTCCTAAAAAGTGACTTATCTTATCCAATTCCTCGTTTTAAGAATGGCAAAATGGTGTTCAAGAAAGGTTACATAGTTAAAAGTCACACATTCAGTTAGTAAGAGAATTAGGATAAGAACCCAGATCCCAAATTCAGTAACTGAAATGTTTCCCACTACAACATTGGTGCTTTCCTTCATAAGTGAAGATCACTGGCATGTACTTTAACTTGGCTTTCTTCCTGTAATAATTGATTTTTGCTCTCACACGCTTGCAGGTCTCTTTTTATCAACAGTATCTATTCATGAGACAATTGCCCCACCTCAGGAATGTAGCCTTTTGTTGCAAAACAGAGTGAAGTTTATTGACCTGATGAAAATTAATCATTTGTTTATTGCTCATTAGCACCATATTCTCATGAAGAACTCTAGCATAAAATTTCCCTTGCACATCCTCCACGCTATGTACTTAGGGTTTATAGAGTCCTTGTCAACTTACTGGGGAAAAAAAATTACAAAATAACCTATTCTAGAGACTGAAAGTCTTTTTTTTCTCATTGTCAGTGAAGCTATCTTTCCAAATGCAATTTTGCAGGTATGTTTTTCAAGGAGCTCTGCCAAGATGTTTTTATTCCATAATGCTAAAAATTATTTGGAAAAACAAATAATAGTAAGTCTAAGTCTGTAAGCATTGTTGTATCAAGATATACTTAGAGTTGGATTTTTTTTCATGTTCTTACTCATTAAATTTGACTTCTGAGAGGGCATCTTTCGTTAAATTTTCTTTGTTAACAGTGACTTGATTGAATTTTGAGTCATGTGTGAAACAAGTCACTTGTAGCCAAATAATTATCAATTATAATTAGGAGAAGTGATCTCATTTCATGTATAGTTCTTTGACCTAGAAGTAGTCATCTAGCTTTCAGTCAATTGGATCATTGTATTGTTGCTGGCATTTTACTATTTTCTAATTACTTCAAAAGTACACATTAAATTTTCAGGTGCTAAATGGTAATTCGCTGAATTAATATTTATATCTTTTTATTTCTCTTTTCTAAGCATAATTTCTGCTTTTAAACCTTAAGTTATCATTTTGCCCTTTAAAAATTACATTTTTCACTTCTGTAAATTTGGTCCTATTTTTTTCCTATAAAATATTACTTACTGTTAGCAGTTTATAAATTTATAAGGGGTCCAATTGGCTTGGCAAAGAATGGCTTTCCTGGTCTCTTTTTTTTTCCTTTTTGTATATTTATAATCCTAAATTATTATATTTGTTGTCATATCTGACATAGTATTAAATTTAAGGGTGTGTTTAGAGTGTAACTACTTTCTAGGTACTTGATACATTTATATTTTAAAATTCATGTCTTGTTTCACACCCGGATTCCAATCATTAAGCTTGTATTTTATATATGTATCAGTATTCCAAATATTGAAATCATTTTTAAAGGGACTGTTAACAAATCTAGTCACCCGTAACTAGACCATGACTGACTTTTCCACAGGGGAAGAAGAGGTGAAGGTTTCGACCATGCCACTGTCAGCCTCTTCCCATTCATTACAACAAGGACAGCAGCCTACAAGTCTCCACACTACTGTGGCCTGACAACAGAACTGAGAGGAGAGGATTAGACTCTGGGGTGCTTGCATGGGCAACCGGATTTTTGCATGATTTCTTTCTGATTTTGCATTTAATGTATACACCCAAAAGAGCCAATATAAACGTTCCTCATGCCTACAACTAGTGTGTTACCTCATAGTTACTGAAGTATGTCTTCATTAGGCCTTTAACACAATTTATTAATATAATGATTTTGGCATTGTTTCTCATGAGTGATACGATTTTTAACTCAAAAATAAACATGTAGTACTAATTAAGATCCCAAATGAGATTAGCTAGAATTGTTCTTATTTTGGCTCTATTATTGAAAATATGCAAAGATAATGGTAGTTCCTTGTTTTTTGATTTGTGAAAAAATGGTAATATCCTAATATACTCATGAAAAATTTAAAAATTAAGAAGATAATGTCTATTGCATTCTTTGAATACTTAAAGAAAGAATACATATAAAACAAAATTGGTTGGTGTCATTTAATGCTCAGAAGGATGTTGTCAGCAATTGTTTTTAGTTGTATGGATTTATGTCCTATATTATGCATTACATGTTTAGAAACTGTTTTTGTTCTCTCTCATTTGCACATTTGCACTTTCTTTTTGAATGGTTGTTAATTATTTATAGATGGTTAAAATAATCAATATAGACTAAATGCAATATAATCTCTTTTCTAATGCACTGCCTAGTATACCAGGAAGTGCCTCAGAAACAGAATTGCAACTTACAGTTGATTTTTATCAGAAACTTGAATATGGGTAGACATTGTATGTGAGAAGCAACCATAGCAGTGTAACTTTTTCCTTGGAACAAATGGTACTTCTGTGGGATATCTGTTTGGGAATTTCATTGTTTAAACTAATTGAAATGTGATAATAAAACTATATTACAAGTACTTGACCAGAATGGGACTAAAGTGGAAGAGAAGAGATTGGGGATCCTCTAAAATTAGGCCATGTAAGTTGTCATAGATCATTTTAGTTAATCACAGAGTAGTGGAGTACTTTATTAGGACATAATGTGAAGTGATAGTCTTGGATAATACACAATTTCATGAAGTAGTTTTAAAATTGATAATGAAAGAAAATAAGTTGAATTCAGTTGTAAGCAGTGGACAAAGCTGATTCAGAAATCATATTCAAAATGAAGCAGCTGGCAAAAAAGGAAAAGTCAGAGCGCACCTCTTGAAGTTTTCAGAAAACAATTGTGACTTAAAAGATTTGCCTTCGTTTGTTAAAAATATTAAAAGGATAATGTGAATGCCAAAAAAGGAAGCATAGAGATTTAAAGTAATAATAAAACACCTTCTGAGGAGACACTTAATATGTTGGAGTTGGGAGTTTTGAAGGTTACCTCTCTATATAAAGTCTGGTTACTTTCCATTAATTTTATATAAGTTAAATGGCTTTGTCCTGAGATATAGTGGGGGAAACTAAAATCTATTCTTAGGTATCCTTTGATTTGGTTAACTGAGGTTGTAGAAATAGCTACTTACCTAGCCATTTAATTTATTTTTGTGAAATTCTTCATAAATGACAACCTCTAATTTTTTTAAAGTGATTTTAGGACAGCATTATAAAAAATTTAGAAAATACAAATGAAATATTATAGATTTATTAGAAGCCTTTCATCGTGGGTTAAATACGGCTTCATTTCTGCTGTAAGAGGCAAACACGTCTTTAATGTCTCTTGTGGTGCTAAGGCTCTGGGCTTTGTTAACAGACTTGAGCTCCCTTCAGTGAGGCTTTAGTAGAGCATAGCTTTCCCCAGCCTTCAAGGCAAGCCTTTCATCTCCTAGACCAGCTCCTCTTTACTTCTCTGTGTTGAGAGGTAGACCTGTTAAACAAGGCTTCTTTCCTGTGGTAACTTTCTCCTTTCTCATTCCTAGCCAGTGCCAAAAAACTGTCAGGTAGTTTGCCCATACTTACTAGAACCCAGAACTGTTTCCCTGCCTCCTCTTCTTCCCCGCTTCCCACTTCTGCAGACATCATATGTCAGGACAATGCTCCTAAAGCAATTAGGCTTCAATTTATATATTCTCACATAGAACGCTAAAGGTTATCCTTTAACTATCTTTGTAATTCCGAGATCTTGGAAGCCAAAGAATAACAAGCCTCAATGGTTTGCTTAACTAGTATTTCATACAATATGACATTTAAATAAAGTGAAGTCTTATAATCACAGTCATGATTAAGTATATATACTAAAGCACAGAAGAAAGTATACAACACATAGAAGAAAGCATCACTTCACATAGCAAGTAAATGGATGAAACCAAATGATGGTAAAGAATGAGAAATTTTTTAAATCTTCAAATTATTTTTGATAAATTCCTGCATCATTCATTTATCATGCATAGCGGAGATTTTGTATGCTCTTACCTACTTAACCTTTAAAAGGTGACTAATAATATAGTCCTTAGATTGGGAATTACACCTGGAATCCAGAACTCTTTAGTTGTACTTTCCAAGTTATGAGTTTGTGTGTATGTACATATGTTCACTTTTTTCTGGGTAGAAGACCCATAGTTATTAGGTTTGTAAAGGGTTTGGTGACACCTCCAAGAAAAAAAGTTAGGAACTTCTTTTTTTTTTTTTTTTTAATCCTCACCTAAGGATATTTTTCCATTGATTTTTAGAGAGAATGGAAGAGAGAGGGAAAGACAGAGAAATACCAGTATCGATGTGAGTGAAACATCGATTGGTTGCCTCCTGCACAAGGCCCGGGCCGGGGAGGAGCCTGCCACCGAGGTACATGCTGTTGACTGGAATCAAACCCGGGACCCTTCAGGTCGCAGGCCAATGCTCTATCCACTGAGCCAAACCAGCTAAGGCAGGAACTTCTTGAAATGTTTTTAGTGCCACTTTGGAAAGAGACATCTAGTTTGATTTTAGTCATATGATGAATGTTAAATGCCTCTTTATTTTCTTAACAATTCCATTAGAAAATGTTTTCTGATGAATAATTCTTTTCATTCTGCTGTTGCATTTTATTTTTCTAGGTGGTGCTTTTGTATACTCTCCCCTTATTTCAACAGTGCATTAAGAATTTGAGCGCCTATTCTTTGTAGTGACCTGAACTAGATCTTGAGAGATACAAGGTCATGTAAATAAAGTACAGACCCTATTGTCAAGGATAACAATCTAGTAACAGTTTTATTTCAGATTATTATTATGAAGTCAACTCTTGATATTTTTAGCAACAAGGACAGCCATAACCATTCAGACTCATTTCATTATCACTCTGACGGTGGCAACAGAGGGTATTGAATACTGATCCTAAACATATAATTTGCCAGGAGTGAAAAAATTGTTAACAGGGAAGGCATATATTGGTATTCTAATTTGAGTATCTCTCAGTCATGTGCATGTATTGCTCATGTTTTTTACTTTTTATTTGGTGTCCTTCAGCTTAAGTAGAGCTCTCTATAAATGCATTCTTTTAAAGAAAACAACTTAAAAGCGTGTGTCTGTGCACATGGTTACTGACATGGCTCCTATTTGTACAGTATTCCAAGCGCCTTCAAACTGCCAGGGTGCTCTTCTGCTGTGACACTGGTTCATAGGGAGCGATTCCTACTTACTCCCACAGAGGCATTGCCTCAAAAAGCCGAGAGAAAGGAACTGCAGGTGCATTGAAATCTTACAAAAATGAAGACCACCATGTTATGTGTACATGAAAACTGGGGACATTTTTTCCTATGTTGAGCTGTAAAGTTTGGATTTTGTTTGTTTGTTTGTTTGTTTGTTTGTTTGATTAAGAAGTTTCCCCAAATCTGCTTCATTGACTCTAAGAGATAGATACCATATAATTGAAAACAGTATTTTTAAAATATTATCTTATAGAGAGGTGATAACCCCAAACATGACATGTATGTCTTTTTCTACAAAATAAGACCAAAGTCAGTTATCTAGTTAAGCTAGTTCTTCTGCTCTTAGCGCTGTGCCTGTCATCTCAGCCTTTTGATCTGAATGGGTCCCTACTGTGTTGTCTCCCTTATGCTGAATATATGGCAGTAATATATGCAGGTATCACACATTAAATGTTTAGTGAACTAATCAGACACTATGCTGATACAAAAATAAAAGTAGGAGTTAGAAGTTACGAGCTTGTTCAAGGACAGGCTTTGTAAGTCTAGGCTCTTTTTTGAAGGATGGCTGAAAATTAGTTGATAAAGGAGGGGAAATACAGTAAAGGGAATAGATTGAACAAAGAATTAGAGATAGCCATTAGGGTAGTCTATAGTGTTTGGGAGGGAAGGACAGTGAGGAGGAGTTGGACTGGTGTGAGGCATACAGGTTATAGAAAGGTGGGCCAAGTGTGCATAAACCTTGAACACCAGGAGGAGTTTAGTCTTAATGTGATTGTAGTCAATGGTAGAGAACAGTGGTTTCTTTGGTAAAGATGTAACTTGATTATAGCATTTTAAGAAGATTAATTTGGTAATATCTTTGCTTGAAATTAAGACCAGTTAGCAGATCTAGTATGTCATTGCTGGCTAACATGACCTGGACTAGAACAGTAACAGGAAGTGAGAAGAAATTATGAGTTAGAAGTCAGAAAGAACCTAAGAAAGAAGCCTTTTGGTTTGGTTTGGTCTCCAGTGACCTTTAGAAGTGTAACTTTAATAAAAAGGCTCAGATAAAAATCAGATCTTGAGTATTCACGAGGAAATGTCAAGGATAAAGATGCAACAGTCATTGAGTACTTAACACGTTTGACAACTAAGGGGAAGAGACAAACAAGATGCTAATTAGATGTGTGGTAGATCATAGAAGGTGTTGCTTGAAGATAAGTGAGATACCTAAGTATTTAAAGGCAGACCATATAGAACCAATTGAGAGAAAGAGATGGACAATGCTGAAGAGAAGAGAAGCTTATCCAGTAAGGTACAGATTTCTATAGGTACTTTGAGGAAGTAGGCCTCTGAGATGAGGTTAAGTTGTGGATTTAGCTGCAGAGAGTGGGATATATCTTCTTTATTAGGTGTAGGAACAATCAGAAAATTTAGGAGAGAATTTAGGGAAAATAGGAATAATAAAGGGGCTCATATCAGTAATTATTGAATGCATGTTGTATGAAAATGGGGGCAAAAGAGTGAAGTTGGGAGCCTTTACAGAAAGGAGATTAAATTAATCTGTGAGAGTAAGCCTAGAAGGTCATTGGAAAAAAATGAAAGAATTGCTGAGTAAAGATAAGGACCAAAATTTAAAAATTTGAGTCTAAATGTGTATGATTTTGTATTTGTTCTCCTTCAGTACAAAGCATCAGGAGAGGACAAAGCAAATATTAAGAGTATGGTGTGAAGGTGAAAACAGTTTTGAAATAGCTAATCTTGTCAACAAGATTCCACTGAGGCAAGAAAGATCCAGCGGTGTCAATATGTTGAAGAGAGTTCAGTGATTTTAGGTTTCATAGGGACGAAGAGCAGTTATAGTCCTGTTAAGAGAATGTCAGATGAGGAGGTTGTGGTTAGTGCGATATCCACTCTGAGAACAAAGAAAGGATGGCAAATATATCAACTTTAGGGCTAGAGGTTGGAAAGAAGTCTAGCGTTCATAACCCCCATGATCTCTGCCTGCTTTCTCTCTAGTCCTTTCTTAAGAACAGGAAGTTTGACTATATGAAAGAATTGTTGAAAGTATGGTATTGCCTGCGGAATCCTGAGTCAGGTTTCCTGTAAGTGGATCATGCAAAGCAAAACTTTGCACAATGGAATATATATTCCTTTCTCAAAGTATGGTAGGAGGATGTAGAAGCAGAGTGAAGGGGAAGGCTGGGGAAGAGCCAGAGATGAGATTGGACAGGTGGAGGTAAGCCCAGTGAGCGCAAGGGATTGGTAGACAGACATGTTACATAGGATGTGAAGCAGCGGTCGCCAACCTTTCAGGCCTCATGGACCACCAATGGTCTGTGGACCTCCGATTGGCAACTGCTGATGTGAAGGATGGAGACCAAGGGAGTAGGCATGGCATATGAGTTTGGTAATTACATATTACAGGTATGAACTAGTTTCTGCCAGGCTCACATACAAACTGGAAAGAAACAGCTTTCCATCAATATAGGGAAAGTTTCTCTTCTTAGTTGGACTAGGACATTCTCTTTCGTTTATATAATACATTGGAATTTAAAGCAGTAGATTGGTAAAGAGTAGAGAAAAGAGAAATTAAGAAATTTCTCATAACTGATTATAAAAACATTGTAACAGTCTTCCCCAAAAGAGAATGTGCCCTGTGAATAGATGCATACCTGCAAGTTGTTAAACTAAACTACTCTTGGTCCTTATATTTTGTATTCTCAGATGTGACCTTTAGGAAAAACTGCTGCAGATGTAGTGGAATAGGGATGGAGATAAAGAGATACAGAACACATTTTTCCTCCTTACTTGATTAATAGCAAATATGCCTAATTTGGAAGCACTCTTAATTTTCTGACACTAAAATATTTTAAAGTCCTGGACTTATTTCATATATGTCAGCTGAGATGTCAAGTATGACATTTAAAAATGATAATGCTTCAAAGTATAAGTCATTGTTCAAGAATACTATGTTTGTGAAACCATGCTGATAGAGCAAGCAGCCACTGCTTCTTGGACCTCCTTACTGCCCTGTGATTTGCTGCCAACAGTATTATATTGCCTGGCATGCTAGCCTATAGCTTCTTTAATCAGGAGCTTTTCCTAAAGAATTATTCTTGAGAATTCAGGATTTATTAAGGAGAATGAAACTTTGTTCCACTGAGTTTTAGAGTGTCTTCCTTTGAGTTATACAGAAATATGGTTTATAATTAATTAGGTTCCTAGAAGTGAGGGCAAGCCTCAGCAATCTAAGCTGCTTGACAGTATGACTGAAGTACCTAGAAGTTCTATGAAACCACTGGAAATTGTTGAACCAATCCATTTTCCTCAGACCAAACTTCCTATGGTAGCTATTGCTTTGACTTTCTTTTTGGCCCAGTTAACATGTTACAATTATTCTAAAGGTTCCTGGAAGCTCCAAACTAGCCCTTTCGGAATATGCTGGACCTAGAATAGTTTTGTTCCAGCTTCTTTTTGGCACTGAGACCCACTGTTGTGCTCTGCTACAAAGGATACCCCCAAAGTACCCCTCTCACTATAATTTCTAAAGCCTTTACAGCACCCAGTACTTTAAAAAAAAAAATGAAGTGAAATTCACATACTATACAATTAATTACTTTAAAGTATACAATTCAGTGGCCCAGCACTGTTCTTTAACTTTCAGTGTTAAAATAGAATAAATAGCCCACTCCAACTCCTGAGAATTTTGACCTATTTCTTGTTGTGGCTTTGGTGGTAGCTGCATCTAAACTCGGTTTCTCATCTGGTAGGCTGAAAGGCAGATAGTACACCTTAATGTACCTCACACTTCACTGCAGTACTTCAACTGTGGATTAAGCAACTTTTATACCCCACTGTCTCCTGAAAAGGTGTGTGGGACGGGGAGACCAAAGAGCTGTAGACAAGAGACCTTAAGATACTCCCTTTCCTGAGTGGTTTGAAACAACCATTTCAATAATTTTGAAATGACAATAATGGTCTTCGTGTCTTCGTGACATTTGATTAGTGTTATGTAAAAGAAAAGGTTTGCTTAGCAAAGTTAAAGTGTAAGTCTAGTGTTGTATGAGTATGTGGTTGAATGTGTGCGTTGGGTTATATATAGTAATTTTCAATTAAATCCTCCACTTGGTGGATGGAGCAGAGGAAAAAGTATCAGGCCATCTCTGTGGCTTTTCATGTTTTTATTCCTGCTGTATTCTGATTAAATTATATGTTCAAGATAATGCTATATTTATATTCTGTCTTTCTCTAAGTAATTTTTGAAAGAAATAAAGACCCTATTGAAATGCAATAAGGTTATAATACTGGTGTCACCTTACCCCTGGTCATGTTTTTTCTGAACAAATACTTTCATAGCTTTTTCTCATCAAATGTCACTCTCACTACTAAGAATAGTCATGTCATACTCTTTGGGAAACCCAAAGGAAAGGTTAATAAAAATGATTTGTGTTAGAATCGTGAAATTTCATAGTATATAATATAATTTTCAATAATCCTCCTTTGAAAGACCAAATACTTATAATAAACAAGGCTCAGAAGGATTGTGACTTGCCCATAATCACATTCCAGTAACAATGTAAAGTTCTCTTAGCCTTAACTATCTGAATTTGCTTTCATATATGTAACTCAAGGAGAAAAAATACTTCCAACAGAATATAACCCTTCTCTAAACTTCGTGGTATCTTACAGTTGGATTATTATAGTAGTTCTTGCAGGTCAAGGGCTTTCAACTGTGAATATCAGTGCAAATAGTGAATTATAGGCTTTCAAAGTGTCCCATCTGTTGGCACCTATTATCACAGATCCTGTAAGTTGTCAAAACAGCCTTGTGTGAAATGAGGCCCAGTGATTTTGGAGTGACTTTAGTGGGTGGCAAATGTAAACTTGCAGTACTCTTAATGTAGACTTAAAATAATTAGCAATGTCAGAGCTAAAAGAGAAAAACGGGTGGAATTAAATTTACCCAGGATTTTTCTACAGTGCCAAAGAGTGTTTAAAGACTAAAATGCATGACCATGGACTGGTGACATCTCTAATAAAAAAGCTTATATTGGCACCAGGACATACTTGTACCCACACTAAATGTGTTATCTCAGATTCATCTTTGAAGAGCTTCTATATGTTACACCATGTAAAATGATAGCATATCTGCTGATTTTTTTAATCAAAAAAGGCATTTTCAGCATAATGAAACAAAAGGAAAGCTCCACAAGGATTTTAAAGATAATATCATCACCATGTCCAAGAAGAAATGCAAGAAAGCCGACTGCCATCAACTTTTACAGCCTAGTGCTGTTACCTAATATGGCGAGATCTTACCCCAAGGACTGGACTAGTATTTATGCTCTGTCAACAGTCTTGCATACTGAAGTCATGTGTCGATGAGCAGAACTTAGTGACCTGGAACATTACTGGGATGTTTTTAAACATTGTCATTTTACATGTTGACATTTGCAAGAAGACTGACACCCTGAAGCTGTTTATTTTCTTTATTACATCTACAAATTGAGTATCCAGCTAAAGGTAAAGAAGGCCCTGGGTTATGACTTCAACTAAGTAGGGAAGTTTCTTATTGGCTTTAAGCTGAGTGTTGGGCTACATATTTTGTTCCACTTATGGTTTTATTATGTGATAATGGAATACTGTTATGTGCCCTATCCCCTCACCTCCCATTTAGGGTAAAATTTGGTACCAATTATGTTTCTTTTTACTCATAAACTATTAAAATTCATTATTGACTAATGGTAGTCTTCCCTAAACATATCTTGCTTGAATTTTAGTGTAGTCAATGTTGCTAAGTGTAAACTCCCAAGAGCTCACCTGTATTTTAAATGGTAAGTGACTAGAATGAAGCCTGTAATCAAAATAAGCAAAGATCTTGTACATTCTCTAAATAAATACAGCCATGTAGCCTTTGTTTTATAACATGCTTTCAGGTTTTGATTCTTGACCATCCTGAGTCCATTCTGTGTGCTCACCTCTCTATCCAGTTTTATTTTTCCCCTTTGAACAAAGAAGAAATGGTTTATTTCTCCATGTAACTTAACCACAGTTAGAAGGAGTGATCTTGACTAGATCTTTTTCATAGGTTTTTTTTAATCATCACCCAAGGATATGTTTATTGAATTTTTAGAGAGAGAGGAAAGGGGGGAGAGAGAGGGAAACATCGATTAGTTGCCTCATGTATGCTCTCCAACCAGAGATCAAACCCCACAACCCTTTGTGTCCTGACTAGGAATCAAACCCACAACCTTTTTGGTGTATGAGACAACACTCCAACTTAGCCACCCAGCTGGGCTCAACTAGACCTTAAGGTACACCACCTGTATGATTCCCTGACAGCCCCAAATTTCCCTTTTCAAAGGAGAAAACACTGTCCCTCTCAGATGACTTACTCTCTATGATGAGTTATCTTTCCAGTAACCAGTCTACTACCTTTTAACCTTTTCCAGACTGGCTTTTATTTTATATAATCTTATTATTTTCTCTCCCTTTTTTCAAAAAATCAAACAACAACAGAAAGCATAGGCTGATTGAGTAACAACCATGTACTGTTAAATGTCAAATTGATAAAGATTTTTGATACTGTAAAACTATCATTCACTTTCCTCACCTTCTAAGTTATTCTAGCTCTTTGAAAAATTATTTAATACTTCTAGCAATATGACTAAAATTCTGTGTTTTACAAATATGTGTAATTTTTCTAATAAAATTTTTTTCACAAAAACGTTAGTTCTAGTTCAGTACTAAGCTCTGGCATATAATGCACTAAGAATTGTAGTTCCTAATTTATATTTGAGAATGTCTTCATCTGACCTTCCGTCTTTTCTTCCTGCACAGTAAGATTCAACACTGATTGAGAATTGATTCTATTAAAAATCTTTTTCAAATTCAACTGTAATAAATCATAGCTAAGAATGAACACTTAAATAAATGTAAATGATTTTTAAACTGAGGATCCTGGTAGACTGAGTTCATCAGAATCTTGAAAGGATGAATTCTTATTAATATGAATTCTTTTAAAATCAAGACATCATTTGAAAATTGGAAGCAAAAAGTTTTTATTTTGCCTAATATGTGAATAAATTGTAAGGAGGAGAAAAAATAAAATAGTCTTGTTTTTTTAAATTTATACATAGATAAAAGAGTTACATTTCAAATCATAAATGCGTATTTTGAAAGTTAATTCTACACAAAACAGTCTCAAAACTAACAACTGTCTCTTGGTTTGGGTAAATAGTACAATGAAAAAGAACTCTCAAAGATACGTGGTTGGTCTGTTAAGTTGGAAATGTCCCTCACCATGACTATACCCATCTGTTTCATTTGGTTTAGATAAAATAATGAGGAAGTTACTTCATTTCCTGAAATAATTTTTTCTAAAATTAAGAAATAAAACAAATTAATTAAATGCCCCAAAAGATAATGTATAAAAATGAAGCTCTTGGCTAGATTATGAAGAATTTGTCAATTAAAATCATGTTTTAGAGCATGGATAATTTTAGTTTTCTTTCAGGAGGATTTTGTGACTTTGATAGGAGCTCTTTCGGAAAAAGATAAGATTGACTGATCTTCACTGTTGAAATAAAAGTGAGCTGTGTGATCAAATGGAATAAACTGGATTTGGTGTTTCTAATTAACAGAACATTTGGGAAATTGTGAACATCAGAAATCTTAGGAATTTCACTAGACACATACCACAGAGGATTTGCTGCATAGGTAGAAAAATACTTTAGTCTGAATGCAAGCCTAAAGAACTTACCCCATAAAAATATTTTATTGGCACCAAATAATCAAAAGCTATTGCTGACTTGTTCAAAATGGCCAACTTTTCAGTGATCCACTAAAGAAATATGAAAACAAAGCAGAACAGCATGGCTTTTAGGATACTGCTGTATATAATGGCATCAGGCTCCAGAGAAAATGATAGAGTAGACATTCAATAAGTGTCCGTGGAATGAACACTAATGGTTGAGAGAGTGATGTTAGTGTATGATTGCTTCTGGAGGCCTGGATCTGCTTTGTGTTACATCTGGACTTTTGGAAACATAATCAGATTCATTTGGACATGAGTTATAACTTGTACTGTGGCATTCAGTGTGAGGATTCCCCTCACTACTCCATGATCATTCCTTTTATTCTGTCTTCATTAACTTTGAACTCTGGAAACCTAAAGAAAACTCTTGACTTTTCCTTATTTCCCCAAGACCAGCCCAACACTCGCCCCACACAAACTTAAAAAAAAAATTTACCTACTAACAGTTTTCTTAACCTCAGTTTCTCATTTATGATACTCACAAACACTGTGTGTGTGTGTATATGTGTTGTGTGTGGAAAAAATAATACAAGAATAAACTCTTTCACATACAACTGCAAAACTACTTTTCCCTCACCCCATGTATCTATCTGTATATACATGTGTACAGATAGATAAATATATATATTTCCCCTTAGACATACCTACAATTCAGAAAGTCTTTATAAAATTCCTTTTCTTTCAGAACTCTTTATGGGTAGTAATGAGCTGTTTTGGGAACGTAATACTTTCCTAAGTAGGGCTAATCTTTTTTTTTCTTAATTACAATTTAAATTCTATATTATTTTGTATCACTTTCAGATGTATAGCATAGTGATTAGATAATCATACATTACAAAGTATTTCTCCTGATATTCCAGTACCCATCTGGCACCATACAAAGTTACTACAATATTACTATTTTTAATATATATGTTTGTTGATTTCAGAGAGGAAGGGAATGGGAGAGAGAGATAGAAACATCCATGATGAGAATCATTGATCAGCTGCCTCCTGCATGCCCCCTACTGGGGATCGAGCCCACAACCTGGGCATCCACCCTTGACCAGAATCGAACCCGGGACCCTTCAGTCCGCAGATCAGCCCTCTGTCCACTGAGCCAAACCGGCTAAGGCACAATATTATTGATTATATTCCCTATGTTGCACTTTACATCTCCAGGACTATTTTGTAAGTACCAATCTATACTTCTTAATAGGGAAGTTCTTTAGGGCAACTTGTAATTGTTAAATAATTTTTTTTTCTCTTGGTTAAAACAATCTTTTTTTCCATTTATACTTCTGGTTAAATATGTGAAAGCAGTTCCAACTTGTCTAGTAACTTCTAGATGTAGATGAAACATTCTTAGTTCTTTTAACCATTAGACACTTAACATGGTTTCTGGTTCTCTCTGTACAGTTCCCTACACACATTTTCACTTGATAATGAATACCTTTCATAAAATATGAACCTCACATTTAAGTAATCCAGATGTGATCAGATAATTAATAGATCTACTTTGTAAGTAAAATCATTATTACTAACATATATTCCTTTCAATTTACAGAGTTCTTCTATAAAAATATTTTGTGGGGTAGGTATTATCCCTATTTGTAAGTGAAAAACGGAGGCCCCTCATGTTTATCATTTGTGATTTGCCCAATGTCTAACAATTGCTAATTTAGACATTGTACATCTGTTTATATGGTCCTAACATTACCTTTTTAAAAGTTCTATTACCAAGTTGTCATATTAAATATTAAAAGCCTATTAAGGTCTTACAGGCTAGACCTTTTTTCATACACATGACTAGTTGGATTCTTCCCATCCCGTGCTTTCCTAATGCATTTTTAAAAATCTGAATGTACATCTTAATTTTTATGTGTTTGGGTTTGGTGTAGTTAGGGGTGTATCCTGTTTGTATACAAATTTGTCTTAAAGAACTATGTGATTATAAATGATACTAATGATAATTAAAAGCATGGAGTCAAAAGATATGCCAAGCAGTAGCTCAGAAACTTTTAGGCTGATATTGTGTGCAAATCCATTTAAACACTGCTGTTATCCATGCTATATTTTACCTTCTTATCCCAAAGGTTATCATCAGAAAACTTACCAAAAACTGCTGAATTCAAGATATATTTGTAACATCCTAGGAAATCTACGCAAAGAGTAAATTACTTTGATAAGATTGGTTCTTCATGGAAATGCATTTTGGCTCTCCTCTCATTGATCACACTGTTCTTTTGTTTTATGGAATTTACAATGGGATGGGAATGGAGCTAGCTGCAAAGTCTTTGGGTTTGGGCATACAACAGAAGATGAGAGGAAATGGACCCTCGGATATAGAAGGAGGATATTTCCAGCGGGAAATTATTGTCAGTAGAACCTGTCTCTATGACTACTTATTCCACTTCAAAATTAAAGTTTAACTTGCTGTGTATTTCAGTTAGAAGGGAACTGAGGCTCTAGCCAGAATACTACGTATTTCCCGTGAAAAATGCCTCCAAATACATGTGATAGAGCAGTGCTTGCTTAAACCTGTATTTTCATTATTAATTTCTAAAGAAATCATCCAGCTCCTAAGCTGCTTCAGAATTCCCCAAGAACTAATTACAAGCATGCAGCGTCTAGAGTCTGCCATTCCCTCCTTTTCTGGCACTTCTCAACAATGGTTTTGTGATCACATCTGAGGATTAATTAATACCTTGGGGTAGAATTCACTTTGCACCTAGAGAGTTTAAACTCATTTCAATTGAGATTTATTTTTTTATTTTAGTATTTTGCATCTCTGCTGACAGTTCTCTTCTGTACATTGCTTAATCAGCCCTTTCTGGTTTGAGGATTGTGTGCTCTTTTATAAAGAAGATGGAGGGAAGCAAAATGAAGATGGAACCAAATAGTTGAGTCTTCTCTCGGAGCTTAACATTGTGATATCAGGCTGAGTGTTGACTTTCCCTAATTTTCTGCTACTCAAATTTAGCTTTTTCTTGCCTTCAGCATTTTCCACAAGCTTCAGTCATTATGGATTCTGATTTTAATCCTCAAGGATTATGATACTCTTATACAGGTAGGTTATATACCTCCATCCATCTTTTCTAAGCTTTTCAAATCTAATCCCATGAGATTTTCCCTGTTCAAAAACTACTTGGCTTTATGTTTCTCCCCAGCTAGTTTTCTCTACTAGAATTAATTATTGCATAGTTAGATTGTCATATTTCAGCATTTTCTGTGCTCTGAAGCACTATTCTCTATAACTGTGGGATCACTCTGGCCCATTCCTTTTTTTGACCATTTTTGGAAAGCTGTTGTCTTAAAAAAAAAAACACACCTAGAAGCAAATGTTCAGGGCTATTTATTTAGGAAATATAAATACCTCTTTAGGATCTGCTCAGGAACTGTTCACTATATACAAAGAGAATTAAAGAGAATTAAACCAAAGCCCCTTTCCTGGAGGAGGTCACAGTCTAGCTGAAAAACTATGTTGCCCTGGCTGGGTGGCTCAGTTGGTTGGAGCATCGTCCCATGCACCAAAAGGTTGTGGTTTCGATCCCTGATCCAGGACTTTGGGAAGCAACCAAGCGATGCCTCTCTCTCTCTCTCTCTCTCTCTCTCTCTCTCTCTCTCTCTCTCTCTCTCTCTCTCTCTCTCCCCCCCCCCCTCAGCCCTCCCCCAAACCCCACCCCCTCTTCCCTAACTTGTAAACAGGTGATTGCAATTCACTGTGGCAATTTCAAAAGTAGCCAGCAAGCCTGCCATCTAAGAACTCAAGTCTAGTTACTCAGTCTTTGGGTCTATAAATCCTAAAATTCTCATATACTCTTAGGGCTTCTGTTTATAACAGGCAACCAGTTCTTTATTGGTCACAAGCCCAGAATAAAAGTTTTCCTCCTTGTTTTCACTTCGGGAAAACGAGGTGGTTAGGAAGCTAATTTTACCAGGTTTATTTTATTTTAGCACACTTTGGTCTCAGAGATGTCGGGTGGTTGACACCCTTTGTGTGTCTGCAGTTTTGTAATTTGATTTGGTGAAGTCATATCCTGGTGACCTGTGTATTCCCTCCTGGGCAGTGAGCTCCCGGTCGTCCTGGATGTGCTCACCAGGCTGTGCTCATAGGCAGTGCTCAGTTTTGTGCTCACTCCATGCTTCCACCTTCAGATTGTATACGTTCCCATCCTTGAGCTCTGTTGCTTGTGTATTCTGTCTAGTTCAGGTTCCATCTTATCCACATTATAATGCTTCTAAGAATGTATTTATCTTTTCATTAAATTTTAAGTTTACTCCCGGCCAGCGTGGCTCAGTGGTTGAGTCGACCTATGAACCAGGAGGTTGTGGTTCAGTTCCCAGTCGGAGCACATGCCCAGGTTGTGGGCTTGATCCCCAGTGTGGGGCGTGCAGGAGGCAGCCATCAATGATTCACTCTCATCATTGATATTTCTATTTCTCTGTTCCTCTCCCTTCCTCTCTGAAATCAATAAAAAATATTTTAAACAAATTTTTTTAAGTTTCCCTTTTCCTCGTTCTTTATATAGCTTTATATAGGGACATTTTTCAGAAGTCTCCCCCCTCCCTTTTTAAAAAAAATAGATTCTGCTTCTTTAGATCCTTCATAAACAGACATCTAGATGTTTTCCTGGTTCCCAGTAATTGATCTGATTCTCCCCCCAAACAGAACTTTGGATCCCTGTAGGAACATTCTAGAAAAGTATACAATGTGCAAAACACATCTACTTATATTTTGAAATGTTCCTATTTTGTGATTAGAGTCTTTTGCTGCCCTCTGTTCTGTGTGGAATCACCTTTCCCTCTCATTTCAGCTTCTCCAGTCACCATTTATCCTGCATGTAAGGTGGCAGACTTGTTTCACCTTTTCTTTATGCCCCTTCATACCAGAATAGCACTCATCATCACATAGAGTAGTTGCACATGTCTGTCCTCCCCTCCTCTGGGAGTCCTGCTAGCACAAGGACTGGTTGGTAATGTGCTTAGTGGTGAGAAGAGCTTTGGAGTCAGACTGGTTTTAGTTACTGACTTTGATATTTTTAAACTGTATAACTTAGGGCAAATTCTTTAAACCAGCAGCGCCACTGGGTCTCATTTGTAAAAGGAAGCTGATACTTGGCTTATGGGATTGTGGGTACTAAAGTAATCCAGTTCATTAAGTGCATGGTGAGTCAATGAACAGTGTTCAGAGTAGAAAAATGATAGAATATAGTTAGTAGATCTACTTATTATCCTGTAAACATAATATTGGAATATATTTTTTAGCCCAGCTGGTGTGGCTCAGTGGTTGAGCATCAATCAACCTATGAACCAGGAGGTCACAATTTGATTCCTGGTCAGGGCACATGCCCGGTTGCAGGCTCTATCCCCAGTGTGGGGTGTGCCAGAGGCAGCTGATAAATGATTCTCTGTCATCATTGATGTTTCTCTCTTTCCCTCTTTCTTCCTGTCTGAAATCAATAAAAAATATGTATATTTTTTAAAGGGTACCTTTTAAAAAATTTAAATAATCTTGGTGTGTTAGATTTTTAAAATTGTATTGCTTGTGTTTTGACATCTCAAGCATATTGGAAAACATACTTCTTAGTTATTTTCCTTCAGTTTACATGCAGAGAAGCTTTTTAGTTCCTGAAATTTAACTGATTGCTGCTTTCAAAAAGATTTGCATCTCTCTGGAGACACCCCTATTGGATTTGTAGCATTATAGAGATAAGAGTTAAACAGGCTTTTTCGACAAAGTGTTTTTCCAGCTCCTCAAGTTGGACCTTTGCTTCAGCAGATTTAGCAGATGTCTTGAAGCATGTCAATTTCTGAGATGCTGAGTGACATGCTGAAGAATGTACAGAATGTCTCCTTGCAGAGCTTTCAGTTGCGAGGGAGAAAGAGATGAGTTCTGTGTCTGAGTAAAGCATACTACTGTAGCTACCACAGCACAGTTAGCTGCCAAATGAGTGTGGTTCAGGATCTGAATGGAAGAAAAAAGACTTAGACTTTTGGAAGATTGAGTAAAAAATCGTTGAAGAGATTGGGAGAACGTTCTAGACAAGGAAAAAGGCAGAAAGTAGAGACAGTCTAGAAAATACAGATCATATGTAGCTGATCCATAAGGTCTCTTTTTTCTTGTTTATATCTTTTCTGCTTCCTTTTAGTGAGAATACATTTTACTATTTATTACTTTGTTCAATTCTTCTGTTCTCAGAACTTTCTTTTATGTGAGTTCTAAGAATTTTTCACTTAGTATAATAATCTGCACTACTGGTCTACTTGCTTTATAATAAACATAATCCTAGAAATTTGAGTGTCAACTCTGTTTAAGTAGAATAACATTTTTTCCATAAACAATCTGATTTTATAAGCCTATTTTAAGGAATTCATTCACATAGCAGTTATTTCCCCTGCAAATTTTAGTTAAATTGAACTGATTTTTTTTGTGTACAACATGTCTGTATCATAAAAACTTTCTTTTAAGTTCTCTGATAGAAGTTTTGTGTGCTCTATAAAGTTTAGTTTGACATATAGATCAGGTGTAATTTGTGTATATTTGAGTTGCTAGAGATATGTTGTTGAAATTTGAGAAAGTAGCTTAATGCTTTCTTAAAATCATTTCTTAAAATCATTTAAAATCAAGTATATAGTCCAAAATGTCAGTAGTGCCATGGTTGATGTACTCCAGCCCCAAGTTGATAGGAAATAGTATATAGCAGGAAGAGGTGAGAGCGCGTGTTAGAGAAGAGCACAGTTGCTGACACAGCCTGTGTCCTGGATCCTTCTGAAAGTACAACCGCTAAGCCTCCTAGTAAATAGTTGGACTAGACTAGTGTTGAATAAAAATACCAAAGGTAGTTTCAAATGTAGTAACTAAACAACTTCATGAATGAATGATGGCTACTGTTCTTCACCTATCAGCACATTCTCATGCGAGTGCCTAACTGGCCTCTCTTTTTACTAAAGTTTTATAGTATTCATTAAAAATGTACAGCCCTAGACATTTACTCGGATGCTTTTTCAGATTGTAATTGTTGAGCTTTTCCGGTATTTGCATCGTCTCACTGTCAAGATGTTAAGCTCCGTGGGAACAGGATTCATAGTTTAAGTGCTTTGGCCTTGCATACTTTTAGGAAATAGTTGCTTTGACTTTATCTTGGCAGCCTTAACTCATACATGTTATAATAAGTTTTGTTGTTGCCAAAAACTGGATTTGTCGTCTTGGTGTGTGACGATCAATTTGTTATAGACTTAACCATAGTTTTTTCTTTAATAGAAGGTGTGCTGAGCCAGGTAAACTGAAAGTATACCAACACTTCTTACACACTGGAATGTGAGAGTGTTGTATGTAGCATTGGAAGTGAGAATGTTGTATGTAGCATTGGAATGTGAGAGTGTTGTATGTAGCATCTTGAAAGTACTTCAAGTTCTATGTAGAAAAATAAAACTACAAACAACTGGTCCTGCTCTCCTGCCCTCACATGATTTAGAACCAAAACCAGTGTGGTGTTGTACATATTTGAAAATAATAAAATTAGTTTTTGGTATCGTAAAACATTTGAACACATTAGCAATCCTTTTAAAATATGCAATCCATTCCTAATGTATTATACTGCTAAAAATTACTTTAAAAATGAAATCACTCATTTTAATGTAAAGTATGCTTAGTAACTTGATTGTCATCAAATTGCTTGGTCTTATCTAGTCTTTCTTGTGGAAAGTTTCAAGTGTTTTCCCGTATCTTAATTGTCTTTGCAATACTTTGGTGACGAGAGGCCTTATTAAATAGACTGACTACACAGTACTTCTGTGGTGTGCTGGGTGTTATCCCTTCCGCGGAAGAGGCCATTGTGCCTTGGCTTTTTGGAAAGTTTACTATCTGTTCAGTATTGAGCACTAGAGAAAAAATTGTTAGACACTGATCAGATAATAAATGGGCTTCACATTATTTTCCCTTCTCTTTATCTTTCTGAGAGAGTAAGGCAGATGTCATTTCTACTTATGCAGTAGGGTCCTCAGACATTAACAGAATGACTTACCTGCCCAAAGTTATATTAATAATTCGTGTGGAACAGCCTTATACAATACCTCTGCAGTTTTCAGCCCAGCGTTTCACCATTCAGACCCACTGAGTTGTGCATATTGAATTGTATCCCAGTGTGAAGTCCTATACACATAATGGGAAATGAAGTTGCATCAAGTTGAGTCTAGTAGTCCTGGTACTATTTGAAAGAGAAACTGTATTCGAGTGAGATTACTTAGAGCCCCAGAAACAAAGGAATCTTTCTTTGTGTCAGCGGTTCTCAACCAGTAACGATTTTGCCCTCCAGGAGTCATTGGCAATCTGCGGAAGCATTTGGTGTTGTCAAAGCTCGGGTGTGGATGTGGGGGTGTGTGCGTGTGCCAGTGTGCTACTTGCATCTAGTGGGTAGAGACCAGGAATGCTGCTAAACATCCTACAATGCCTGGAACAGCCCCTACAGACAAAGAGTTAATTATATAGTTGAAAAGGTCAGTAGTGCCATGGTTGATAAATCCTGATGTTTGTGTTTTAAAGGAATGGAATTAACTGAAGTCCTAAAACCTAAAATGAACTTGGGTCAGAGGCAGGGAGCAGGTAAAGGAGGTGATTTCAAGTGCACTGGACCGAGATGATCTATTTTGATGGTGTTAAGAGTTAGTTGATTTCCTTTCTCTCGCCCTTTCTTTCTGCCAAGACTTGGCACAGAAATAGTGGAGAAAACAGTGAAGAAACTTCTTTTTCTTCTTCTAAAGTACTTGGAACAGCGGTCCTATTCCACGAGCTGGACATGTCAGTCACTTTCCCGCGACACTTGCAGCTTCTCTGTAAACCACACACCCATGCTGTAGGCTCCCAAGCAGTCTAGGGCACGTGGCTATTTTTTGGCAAGATTGTACAAGTGATAGACTAGCTAATTTATTTTCCAAAGTCTGATCATCATAGTTCCCCTGAGAGGATCTGAGTTTCTCACTGTTCCTATATTATATGCCATATGTGAATTTTTTTTTGACTGACATACTCCTGCTTGATTTTATTAACAGCAGAGAAGCAATTATCTTTTTAAAAAATAGACTTGAAATTTTAGAGCAGCTTTAAGTTCACAATAAAATTTCAGGGAAATTTACAGTTCCCAAATATCCCCTAACAAATGCCTTTTGACTTCATTGTAATGCTAATTTTCAAATAAAGTTTATATAAATGCAGTGTTATTCTGTTAATGCAGAATGAAAGGTTTCTTATCCTTGGTTCCAGTTCTCACTAAATGTAAAGCAAAAGTAAGGAGAGAAAAAATATGTCTTGATGAGTTACGGATATTTACTTTTTTTCCCTACTTAGTGGAAGAGAGAGGCTCAAATCATCTTCTGTAGCTTCTTATTGACTCTGCCTACCTAGTCAAGACCACTCATCTTCTTCAGAAATTTCCCACAGAGTTGCCCTACCCGGTTTGGCTCAGTGGATAGAGCGTCAGCCTTCGGACTGAAGGGTCCCAGGTTCGATTCCAGTCAAGGGCACATCCCCAGTAGGGGGTGTGCAGGAGGCAGCTGATCGATGTTTCTAACTGTCTACCACTCTCCCTTTCCCTCTATTAAAAAAAAAATCAATAAAATATATTTTTTAAAAATTTCCCATCTTTCTTTACCAGGGGGATTTATTTCCCTCCTAGTTTTCTAAAGTTCAGTTTCTGGATCATTGAAACTCTTAACGTATTCAGTCTGACAATGTGACTGCTTTAGAGGTTGAATATACCACAGCCACCAAGCCTTCCTGTAATTGAGGGTATTCTAGGACCTTCTCAGTGTGATCTTGTTAGTGTCTCATGCAGTTAGAGCTTAGGGAATATTGATGACTGCATTGAGTAAAATTTCCCCCAACCCCCTGTGAAGTCCTGTTGGTTCTTTCAGACAAAATATTGCTCTATCCTGTTTATCATGGCTAATGGATATACTATAATGCTGCTGTGTTTCTTTTTGCTTCCTTTAAATTATGGATTTCATAGGCCCCTGGGTTTTACCCTTAAATAGTTGACCCATTAAAAAGTCAATTAACAGTCTATACAAGAGAGAGAGTTGGTGTTACTTAAAACACAGCTCATGTACAGTCTGGATTCAAGGCCTCTTGTGACCTTGGGCAAATTATTCTGAAGTCTATTCCTTTATCCATTAAATGAAAAGTATTCCTCCTGCTCTGCCTACTTCACAACAAGAGGACCAAATGAAATAACTGACTATAAGAGTGCCTTATAAGTTATAAAACATAATGAAAATGTGTAGTAGGATGTAAATAGAAGGGTGAGCTTTAGGAAGTTGCATTGATTGTGAAATGGCTGTAGGTTGAAAGAATTTATTTTCCCTTCTATTGACATGTCTACATGGTGTAAGTTGCCTTTTCTTCACCTTAGTAAATTCAGAGATGACTTTTGTTGGGTTTGGTTATAGTTTTTCATCTTTTTAAAGTAAGATAAAATTATTCACTTGCTAAAACATGATATTTGACATAGATCAGTGATTGAGGCAAAAAAAAATTCTGAATTCACCGAATAGCATAGACTGAGCCTGTTATATCATCATCATCATCATCATCATCATCATCATCATCATCATCCATGGGAGTTGCTAATCAATTCTATAGGACCAGAAATAATTTTCTAGGCTCTTCTCAAAACCCCCAGATGGTAGTTTGACCTACACTTCTATTTTCAGTTATTCTAGGCAATAGTTTACCCTTTTCCACCAACCACCTAGTTATACTGTGTGGATTCTGGGTGGTGATAGATCGTTTTTTGGGTATATACCCAGGAGAGGGGTTGCTGGGTCATATTGAAAAGCCCTTTACATTGACAGTGTCTTAACATATTTGATGCTGTTCACAAATAGACACAGAGAACTGAAGGACTCCAGGACTGGTGTTTTAAATGATTGGTAGAACTCTTGGAGCAGGGTAGACAGACTGCTAAAAATTACTCCATCTGAAAGGTAGCTTAGCCCCTGCCTCTTTGGTCTTTGTGACTAATGGAAAAACACTCTCAAATTCAAAAGCCTAATCATTACTGCCTTTCTCCTCTGAGACTCATTACCAGTTTTATAATCAGGAAGAACTTAATTACTTATTCTTTTTCTATTGCCTTCGTCATAAAATAATTTTTATTCCTTTTAACAGGCCCAGAAATAAGCTCATATATTGAACTTGCAGGCTTCCTTTTTTAAATAGAATAGATCAGCTCAGCTTGCTAAATGCCTCACAAACTTCAGAGCGTAGCTGGAACTAAATTGTGCTCTGGCACACAAAGACTTTAAACTGGATTATTGATTTACAAGCGCAGAATGGGGAAGCGGCTGTAAGACAGGAAACTCCCTCCTCTGATCCTTGGGCAAGTTTTTCCTAATGTGTTTCAGGGCTGTGGGCTCACAAGCAAAATCCTAACCAAGTATATCTTGCTAGAACAACCTATTTTATTTTATATTAAATTTATTTGGGTGGCATTGGTCAACATGATCATGTAGGTTTCAGGGATGGGTTTCTATGTTGCAAGATCTATATATATTGTACTGTGTGCCCAGCACCCAAGTCAAATCTCCTGCCACCATATATTAGGACCACCTTCTCCTTCCACCCCCTTTCCTCTAGCAACCACCACACGGCTGTTTGTGCTCACAAGTTTCAGTTTTATATCCCACGCATGAGTGAAATCTTATGGTTCTTAGCCTTTTCTCACTGACTTATTTCTTTTAGAATATTCTCAAAGTCCGTCCATGTTGTTGCAAATGCAGTATTACATCCTTTCTTATGGCTGAGTAGTATTCCATTGCGTATATGTACCACATCTTTATCCAGCCCTCTATTGCAGGGCACTTTGGTTATTTCCATATCTTGGCCATGATGAATAATGGTGCCATGAACATAGGGATGCATATATCTTTGTGAATACATGTTTTCGAGTTTTTTGGGTGTATACCCAAGAGAGGGGTTGCTGGGTCATATTGAAACTCTATTCTTAATTTTTTGAGGAATCACCAGACTGCTTTCCATAGTGGTTAGGTCAACCCATTTTTAAGTGCTCCATAGAGAAAGAATAATTCTTCTCCCGCTTAACCACTAAAGAACCACATCTGTTTCTAACGTCAGCTTTTTATTTTTTTTTTTTATCTTTCATTTTTTGTTGGTAAATCTCCCAGACAACAGCAGTTCTGTAGAGAGTTTAAATATGAAGGAATGGCAGGACGGGCTCAGGGCACTTCTACCCAACATTAACATCAACTTTGGTGGACTGCCCAATTCCTCCTCCCCCTCCAGCGCCAACCACAGTGCACCACCGTCCAACACTGCCACCACCGACAGCCTGAGTTGGGACAGCCCTGGCAGCTGGACAGACCCAGCCATCATCACAGGTAACTTTCTCGCTCCTTCAGCTCCACTGACTGCCATCAGTTTGGTTTTTCGCACAAACTAGACTAAAACAAGTCCCTTCACCGTAAGCTTCTTTTCACAAAGCCACACGCGTGGTGGCTTGTTTCGTTCTCAGGGATGCAGTCTCGCTAACTCTGTTGGCCTAGTTTCGTAACATGGCGTTTGGTGCCTAGGTGGCTTCTTTTGGTGTAAGTAGGTGCTAACGTCTGCAGCATGTGTGTATGTTTTAGGCCTCCGAGTACAATAAGGATCTGACTTACCCTCTTAAAGGAACATACTCCACTTTTTAAAAATAAAGCTCTTTATTATAAGGCTATCTTCTTTACGGATTCCAAATAGAGGAGACGCACAATTGGGAAATAACTTCATGCCATTTGGGGGACTTGTTTCTGCAGCTCTGCCTCTAACAGTGGGGACAGTGTGTAGTGGAAGAGGAGGCACAGGTTTCCATGACAATAAATCATGGTCGTTATGGGTGGAGGATAAAGGGAATGTAAGATTTAAGAGATTTACTTGGAAGGAGTTAAAAATTGTCATTTTTTATTTTCTTTTGTGTGGGGGATGGGGGTGGGGGGTGAAACTAATCACCTTAAACATTTTTTGTGGTTGTTTGATGAATTTCCTATTCTTTCTGCGCAAACTCACCATTTCCCCTCTTGTTTTCTTTTATCTCCTTAGGTATTCCAGCCTCTTCAGGAAACAGTTTAGACTCTCTTCAAGACGACAATCCTCCACACTGGCTAAAATCCCTTCAGGCCCTCACAGAGATGGACGGCCCCAGCGCCGCTCCTTCACAAGCCCACCACAACGCCCCCTTCAGCACACAGATCCCCCTGCACAGAGCCAGTTGGAACCCCTACCCTCCTTCAAATCCTTCCAGCTTCCACTCCCCACCCCCAGGCTTTCAGACAGCCTTCAGACCCCCTAGCAAAACCCCCACAGATTTACTACAGAGTTCAACACTGGACCGCCATTAGGGGAAGAGGAGACACCATTAGAAAATGCAGGATTTGTCCCACCCTGTTTTCTCCCTCGGCTCACCCACAGCTCCCTTCTCATCTCTTAAGTTCTGAAGAATCCAGTTCCCGATCAATTTTTTTTCTCCCTATCCCCAGATGCAATGCGATCACAGGGTCATGACCATCTTTTGTTTTAATTGTAAAAGTTTCTGTTGATCCAGCATTTGAATGACACTGTTGAATGTTTCCTAAAAATGCCTTTCTAAGGAAGAAAAAAAAATCAAAGGGCAGTCTCGATACTTAGAAAATTACTGTTTGTCTGTTTTGCATAATAATGACATAATCTGCCTAGCAGAAAATGACGATTAATCTATAGAAAAGGTCAAGTAAATGCACCGTCAACCGCAGAAGTTTGAAAACCGGGTTAATAGAAATGAGATTGCTAAACGCATGAGGGAAAGCGTGGTCCTGGCAGCCATCTTGTATTCAGCTTATCACTATTGCAGGGAAAATGCTTTTTAAAATTTTATTTTATTTTGAATTCTTTTGGCAAATTGATGGAATGGACTTGATTGTGTTGTTAAGCAAAAGAATTGATTGGAAGTTGATGGAAAGATAAATTGATCTGTAGTAGTAACTGGCCAGTTGCTAAGAGTTTATAAGGAGGGGAGAAATGATTTTTTTTAAAAAAGAGAAAAAAAATTTTGGCTTTATATTTAAAGTAAATTCAAATGTTTTAAAGAAAAAGAGTATTCACAGATTTAATACCTATGTATAACATAAGAGCTGAAATATACGTGATTTCTTCAGTCTTTCTCATCTGTCGGAATCTTTTTTTCTTTGACCTTGAATTCACCTGACTAGGGCACTGAGATAGCACTGCTCTGAGGCCATCTGATCACCACAGGAGCAAATCTCCGACCTCCCTGCCTGCAGCTTTTACTTAACCCTGTAGTTTCTGGACATCTGTGCAGTATTGAAAAGACAGGAGAAAAGAAAACAGAAACCTGGTTATAACCTGACGCTAAAACTAAAACCAAGAAAATGTACCTCTTTCTTCAGAATTAAAACTAAAATCTTAAATAAAACAGAAAACTTGATGATGATCCTCAGGCTGTTCTTGTTTTTTTGTTTGTTTTTCCATTTTATTGCATGTGAATTTCAAGCATTTTGTGATAGCGGTCACCAGATGTTTCCATTGGTTGCACATCTTCAACAATAGGGAGGTTGGTATAGCAGAAGAAATTGGGGCGGGGGGGGGGGGTCGTTTTATTGTCAGTCTTTGCCATTTTTGAAGTTCATTTCACCTTACACTCTAGACGCCCTTCTGCTATTGTATTATGCAGGCCAAACCATCCCTTACGATCCAGGAAGGAGCAGGTGGGCTGTTGATGTGCTGAGTTTTGGGAAGAACTGGCGGGAGCAGCCAGTGTGCCAGACAAGTAGCAGCACCTGTGTGAGTGCCTTGATGGCAGATCAGAAAACATTGATGCAGCGACCCACTAAATCTGTGACCAGCCTTGCTGGGGAACACCTAACGCTGATGGAAAGACGGGCACACCACTGACCGAAAGAGGGTAGAGAACAGAAATGAAATGTTCCCTACCAGGTCCTAGGATTTTGTATGGCTTGTATGTTCTAACTTGGATTCTGGTCAGAAGTCCAAAGCTGGGGCTCCATATTTTCAGCCACATCCATTAAGGTTGTCTTTGTAGGTGGATTAAGTAGATCTTCTCAATCTTGCATTCTATATTTTCAGGTTCATTTTATCCTTCTTACCTTTACTTTGTACTTTGATTGCTACCAGTCCCCATGTTCCCCCCACCCAAAATAAACAATTTCAACACTGTTTTGGAAAAAGGTAGATAGGATAGTCTCAAATGTCACCACAAATAGATATCAGCTGGGTAAATAGTGAATTGGTTTTTTTCTTTTCTAATTTACCTAAATGTTACTGTGATACAGAGAAGAGGACTAAAAACTTCAGGGTCTCTTTGTCCTATGAACTTTGCTTTGGTCTCCTGAATATTCACATTGCACTGCAAAGTGATGGGTCCATCCATCCTATATTATAAAAGCCTAATATGCTAAGTGTCCGACCGTTCATTCTACCATTAGACAAGTCTATATGACATGCACTGACCACCAGGGGGCAGACACTCCAATCAGTAGCTTAGCATGCTGCTGGGGTCCAGCAGATTGGGACTGGGCTAGATAGGATGCCCTCCTGCAGTCCCTCCCCTGCTGGCCAACCTCCCTTGGTCCCTCCCTGGCTCCAATCATGCACTGGTGGGCTCCCCACCCCCACCCCCCAGCCTGGCCCGCACCCTCTTGTAATTCAGAACCCCTCAGGGGATGTCAGAGAGCTGGTTTTGGCCCAATCTCCACAGGCCAGGCCGAGGGACCCCACCGGTGCACGAATCTGCATCAGGCCTCTAGTATATAATAATCAGGTAGCAATGAGTTGTAATCAAGGCTTTAGGGGTGGCAGTTGGATGTTCTTTATACAGGTATATCAATAAAAAAAATGTTGCTTTGTCTGAAAAGGAAGGAAATTCTTACAAGGCTATGCTGTGAATGTATGTTTAATAAATCATACATAAGACTTTATGAAATGTATAAACATGATTTAAATAATAAAACAATACAAGTCTGTGTGCTTAGCACCCGGGTTAAAAATAGGAACTGCCAGCTCTGGCTGGTTTGGCTCAATGGATAGCTGCATTCGATTCCAGTCAAGGGCACGTACTTCAGTTGCAGGCTCCATCCCCGGCCCCGGTCCGGGCATGTGTAGGAGGCAACCAATCGATGTCTGTCTCACATGGATGTTTTTCTCTCTCTCTGTCTCTCCCCCTTCACTTTCCCTAAAAATCAATGGAAAAATATCCTCAGGTGAGGATTAACAACAACAACAAACCACCGAAAAGAAAAAGAAAAAAAAAAAGGAACCTGTCATATCTAAGAAGGCCCCATCTGCTTTTCTCCAATATACTTTCTTTTCTTTCCTCACCATCTACAAATAACCATTATCATGGTTTCTATGTTAATCTTCCTTTTTCTTTTCCCCCCTCTTAACCTGTCCTTTCTTTAGCTTTGCCATATATATCTCTGAATAATACACTGCTTAGTTTCAGAAAGGTGAGGAGTAAACCGAAGCCTCGCTGTGTAAGAAAAGGGCCACGTCACATCTAGATCAAGGCTTTCAGAAGATGAACGGTCTCCTGGTTATAGTTTAGCTTTAGCTTCTCTGGTAATTTATAGAAGACAGTTTTGGGGGAGTGACTCCTGGAAAACGGTCTAGCACAGTTGGGACATCTGACGGGGCACCTGATGTCTGCCAGAGACAGGATCTGTGTTCGGTGTGTAAGCTCACTTTGGCTCCCCTTCAGGTCTCTGGAATAGATCAGAGCGCTCGTGGGAGTGGGCTGGTTTAAAATAAGTGTCAGCTGATCAGTTCACCAGGGCATGGAGAGGAGAACAGATATACTAGGTGTACCGGTTAATGTGGATTTTTTTCAATTGATGGAGTTACACATATGTTGATATGCGATTTGATATGTATGCTATTTTGTTGTATTGACAAGCTTCAAAACTTCGTATGTCAAATTTGCTGAAGGTGTTAACATAGATATTTTTACACTTAACAATGTCGAATTTCGTGCCAAAAAAAGAGCATTTGTGGGAACTTATAATTCATTACTTTATTTTGAAGGAAAGTACTGCTGAATACTTTGGGAAGCTTATGGTGAACATGCTCCATCTCAAGATACTTGTGACGCCGGTTTAAATGCTTTAAAAGTGATGACTTCTGTGAAAGACAAAGAGCGTCCAGGTCAACTGAAAAAGTTTGAAGACCAACAATTACAAGCATTATTGGATGAAGATGTGTGTCAAACTCAAAAACAACTTGCAGAAAGATTAAAAGTTGCTCAGCAAACAATTTCCGATTGTTTAACAAACAATGGGAATGATTTTAAAGGAAGGAAAACGAACGAAAGAAAATGAAAAACCAAAAAGTCATCAGTAAAATGTTGCTTCAATGGCACAAAAAGTCTTTTTTGCATTGAACTGTGACTGGCGATGAAAGTGGATTTATTGTGAGAATCCCAAATGCACAAATGACCTGATCCAGGTCAACCATCAACATCAACTGCAAGGCCAAATGGCTTCGGAAAGAAGACAATACTCTGCGTTCGGTGGGATCAGGAAGGTGTAGTGTATTATGAGCTTCTAAAACTAGGTGAAACTGTTAATACTGACAGCTACCAACAACAAATAATCAATTTGAACCATGCTTTAATCATGAAATGACCAGAATGTTCCAGAAGACATGGCAAAGTAATTTTGCTTCATGATAATGCACCATCACACACTTCAAAACCAGTTAAAGACACGTTAAAAGATCTTGCCTGGGAAATACTAACCCACCTGCTTGTTCCTTCAGATTACCAGTTGTTCAGATTGATGGCACATGCACTTTCTGAGCAGCACTTCAAAATGTACGAAGAAGTGGAAAATTGAGTCTCTGAATGGTTTGCCTCAAAACAAGAAAAGTTCTGTTGGGACGGTATCCACTAATTACCTGAAAGATGGGGAAATGTGTAGCTAGCGATGGACATTACTTTGAATAAACCACTTTTGCTGTTTCTCTTGAAACTGTTTTCTTTGATTACAAAATCTGCCATTATTAACAGGTACACTTGGTACTTCATTAGGCTTGGTCAGATCAGGTAAGTACAGAAAAGACCCTGAACTGAGTGAGGCAGGCTTTTGGTGTAATTGCAGTGAGACTTGGCTCTGACAGGCCTCTGTGTCTGCCTCCTGGGTCACAGTGCTCACAGCTGGCATTCCTAGTACGTCTTTTACCTCTCTCCTTTCTTGTATCTTTTCTGCCTATATTCCTATAAGTCTATTTTTTTAAAATATGTTTTTATTGAATTTAGAGGGAGAGGAAATGAGAGGGATGGAGAGAGAGAAGCATCAATGAGAGAAACATCAATTGGCTCCCTTCTGCACACCCCCTACTGAGAATTGAGCCCACAGTCCTGGCATGTGCCCTGACTGGGAGGCCAACCAATGACCTGGTTCAAGGGTTGATACTCAACCACTGAGCCACACTGGTCGGGCCCTATGAGTCTTTTTTAAAAAATTATTTTTTAACTTTGTTGGAGTGACATCCCCCAGAAAGTTGAGAAGAGTGTGTGGGAGATAAATATTTAGTAATTGGCACATCTGAAAATACTCTATCTCAGTTGACAGTTTGGTGGATACAGGATTCTAAATTGCAGATATTTTTTCCTTAAAAATTTGAAGATATTACCTGTACTCTGTTGTCCTCTTCCAGTATTGCTGTTAAAAAAAAAAAAAAATCAAAGCCAGCCTTAGCCGGTTTGCCTCAGAGGATAGAGCATTGGCGTATGGACTGAAAGATCCTGGGTTCGATTGTGGTGAAGGGCATGTCATACCTCAGTTGCAAGCTCAGTCCCCGGCCTGGTCATTTTCCAAGAAATGAGTACATGGTTAGAAAAATCCCTTAAAAGGGTTAAGTATTTCTGTTGGTGTGACCCAAATTCTCCATCCTGGAGAATAGGCATGTGTGAGAGGCAGCCAATCCATGTGTCTCTCACCTTGATGTTTCTCTCTCTGTCTCTTCCCCTCCCTTCCATTCTCTCTAAAAATCAGTGGGAAAATATTCTCAGGTGAAGATTAATACATACACACACACACACACACACACACACGTCCAGAGCCACTCTGATGCTTTATATGTAATCTTTTTTTTTTTCTCCTTCTCTAAAGCTTATAGAAATTGTGTCTTGTGCTCTGAAATTTCAGTGATGTTCCTTGGTTTGGGTCTATTTCAATTCATCATGCCAGACACACAGTAAGCTCTTACAATCTGATGATTCATGTCCTTCAGTTCTGGGAAATTCTTATTTCAATAGTGCATTTTTTGCAATTATTTTCTTTCTTCTCCCTCTCTAAAAATCCCATTGTCCAAATATCAGACCTTCGGAACGTTCCTGGTTAGCACCCCCTTCACCTCTCATTTTCCATCTTGTCTTTTGATCTCCTGTCTAGGAAGTTTTACCTTAACTTTATTGTTTGTATTTATAGTTATTTCTCTCCTTGCGTTGTTTTTGTTTCTCCAAGTTGGTTTTAGCTATTTGTTTGCTTTTATCGCTATCTTCCATATTAGAAACGTCTCAGATCCTGGCTCATGAAGAAGACTAAAAAGCTGATAGGAAGTTCAGGGAACATGAAGGCTTGCTGTGCTTGAGCGCCCCTGCTGGAAGATCTGGGTGGGCTCCGTATTGGGGAACCCCTACTGTCAATGTCTTTAGTCCTTTTCTTTGGGGCTGGTCAGATGTGTAAGGGTCTGACTATTAGTGCTGTAGTGGTGGTTTCTGGATTCATTATGCATATATTTATTTATTACCTGCTTTGACTTCTTTCCTCTCTAGGGATTAAGTCTCCAAATATCTGCCCACTTAGGATATAGTATGGTTGCACTATGGTGCAGAATTGGGGGATGAATCTAGGGAACTAACATCTTAAAACGTCTTTCTCATTAACCTTTATTTTAGCCCTACCTGCACATCTTATCCTTGGCTCTAGGGGCACCTGGCACTGTCAGCTAGTGTGCCAGTGAGGAGTGTGTGGCATAAAACAGTTGGGTCTCAGCTTTCCCCACTGCCATCTTAAGTCTTCTCGTCAGCCAAAGGAGTTCCCTCAGCGATCTGCTTCCTAGGTCACCATGTTTTCTTCTGTCGTCTCCTTTCATGTTCTCCCTATTGTTTTTCTTCTTTATTATAACGTTAGTAGACCTATAGGGAGAAATGAAATTAAGTATGTATGTTTAATCTGCCACCCTAGTCCTGATTTGAGCTCTGACTTTATAAGCTAACGGGCATACTTTGTCAGGCCATAGATAGATGGAGCTTCTTGCTATTGGCCCATGAACACTGGCCACCATGTTGTATATTTCTTGGTTTGAATGGCACCTGCCCATTTGTTTACATTGAAGTGGTTTCTCTCTTTTTAGCATTCTTTTTTCCAATGAAACTCTTTTGATTTACAGCCAGTAGTTTGTTTTCTGAAGGCTCGTCATACAGGAGAGTATTTTAGGGGTTAAAATTTTAGCCTGGATGTTAAAGGCACATTTTACTTGCCTTTTATTGCAATTTGGTGCTAGGGTTACAAGTCAGAGGGTTGCATTTTCTAGGCTACATTGCATTAGAACTATTTTAGAAATTGCAGAGTAGGGAAAAATAGTCTATCTTTCTATATGAATTGTATTTTGCGAAGAGGTAATATGTGTCAACCATGTATTTCCACAAGTTTTCCAGGGGTGAGGAACCTTTATTCTGCCAAGGGCCATTTGGGTATTTATAACCTCATTCTCAGGCCATAAAAAATGATCTACTTAAAAATTAGCCTGCTATATTTGGTCAAACATTTAATTAATTTACCCCTGATGCCTTGGCAGGGCCAGACCAAATGATTTGTCAGGCTGGACATCCCCCACCCCTGGTTTTTACGATGATAACCAATATGGAGCTATATACAGTTAGTTCTGTCTAACACCATTTCCCTGAACTTGAAGACGTGGCATACACTGCTCATTATTTGAGTTTTCTATCAAATTCTTTACCAACATAATTTATTCAGGATCCTTATTATTTTTAAGGTATGTAAACTTTTAAAAGTCAAACAGCTTATATACCTTAACCATAATCATGAGATATATCCATCATCAGAGGTAGCTATTTCTGCCCAAGTGGTCTATCCAGGTGAAAGATGACTGAGGTCATTAGCATGAACTCTTTTTTAAAAACCAAATATTTACTTTGTCACAAAATCAGTCCTCATTCTTTGTGCTTAACACATTGTTCATTTAACCCAGACATAGCCTTCAGACACTCAGGCATTTTCCTCCCAGGAAGAGCTGCGTTTGAAAATACATTTCTAAACTCCTTTCTGAACAAATTGATTTTAAGAAATGAGTACATGGTTAGAAAAATCCCTTTAAAGGGTTAAGTATTTCTTTTGGTGTGACCCAAATACTTTAGGAAAGAGCATAAACATTGGCCCAAATGTTCAGGGATTGTCTAATAAGAATTGGCCGTCCTGGGGAATATATTCTGCGTGTGATTCATCTCTGAGGTAAACTGAGTGTAATCGGCCGGTGTTTGTGTCATCACACCTCCTTCCGTGGTTGAAGGAAATAGGTGTATAAGACCAATAGAAATTAATAGGCTAAATAAAATTTGTGTGTGGGGAGGGGGAGAAGGGGGCTGCATGATTTAAAAACTCTGAGGCTCATAAAGAACTGAATTAAAAGCATTTAAAGATAAATAAAGGATCCGTGACTTATTTTCAGCTTTAGTGTTTGCAAAACTAAACTAATGTTTATAAACTGCCTGGTATTTTACATACAGTCCAGAAGGCTTCCTTATTTTTGTTGTTTAAGGAGCAGGGATTCCTTGGCTTTTATCCATCTCCATAACATGCAAAAGTAGACAAATAGGCCCAGAGAAGTTGGGTTTTTGTCCTGGTCACAGATTTTACAGCAGAGAGAGAGCTGAGTGTTAGCCAGCCTCCACCACATGTATTCTTGACTGTGGCCATATTTCCTTCTGTTCTCAGTTCCCCGTGTGTTGTCAGCCTTCTTGCTTATATTTATAAAATGGCTGAGATAAGAGTGATATTTTCTCTTTCCCCCTGACGTTAGCTAAGTGGGTGTGGAAGAAAAGGTATGAGGAGATATGTATTTATCATGAATCAAGGAGAGTCAAAGGATGGTTGGGAAATAGAATCCTTAAGGACTTCTTGACTGTTTCTGCTTATATTGAGTGTTGTTGGCATTGAATTAGACTATCAAGTTAGCCGGTACCTTCTGGATTTTGTTCAGATAAGGGATAAAGACAAAGTAATTGTCTTAAAATATTTAAGGGCAGTTACGTAGGAGAGGAAACGGGATGAAAGATGTAACTGGTGCTGAGATGTGAAAGAGAGATTGGGGCTCAACTCAGTCGCACGTTTCAAACATCTGCTTGGGGCTGGGCATTATGACAGGTGCTAAGATGATCCCTATTCTCATGCTCTGGAGAAGTATGGAGAGCTGACTCTCTAACAAGACTGAATGTGAGTCTCATCAGTACAAAATGTCCAAATAGTGGAAGCTTTGGATTAGCTGAGACTTGGTGGGGGACAACCTGAGCAAAGAAAGACTTGGCAACTGCACAGAGCATGGGTAGGACTTGCATCCCAGTTTGGAGGGAACCTGGGCTTGTGTAGATGGCTTGTGAGAAAGAAGACCTGAGGGTGAACTGGGTACTGCTTTTGTTGGAAATGAGCCACTGGTCATTTGTAAGCAGAGTAGAGGCGTGATAGGATTGTGCTTTATAAACATGCAGAGGAGGCAGAAGTGGTAAGGATCAGAACAACACTGAGGCGGAGTTCTGTCGGCTAATGAGAGAACCCAGGGGATCTGAGATTTGGCCTCAGAAGTGCTGTCAATGACCCCCTAAAATTGTATGTAAAGTATGGTATGTGCACATATGCTTTATCAACGCATAAAAAGTGTCCATGATATAATAAAAGTCTAGCTCCTAAACTAGAGAACTAGGCCATGTGAAGGTTGTTGGCTGATAAGAGGACTGAGAATGGGAGGAGGGGGAACAAATTCAAGAAAGATTCCAATCTGGAATTTTTGAAAGGTTTTGGATATAGTTAAAGGTTAAGGAAAACGATTTCAAAACTTTCTTAGGTTTCTCCTGGTTCTTCCATGAGACTGTAAGCTCTTTGAGAGCAGGGAACTCTTCTGTTTATTAACCAATGTGTTCCCAGCACATAATAGCCTCTCAAGAAATATTTTACCTGAATGGGAGTGAAATATATATTATGTGGTTTTGAGCCAGATAACTGCAATAAATAATTGTATGGTGCTTAAAAGAGATGTGGGCTCATCATGAAAAGGAACTGGTTTAAAAGGAAGATGATTCACCCGGCCCGTGTGGCTCAGTGGTTAACCATAGACCTATGAACTAGGAGGTCATGGCTTGATTCAAGGTCGGGGCACGTGCCCAGGTTGCAGGCCCAGTAAGGTGTACAGGAGGCAGCCAATCAATATTCTCTCTCATCGTTGATATTTCTCCCTCTCCCTTCCTTTCTGAAATCAATAAAAATATTTTTAAACATATTTTTCACAATACATTTCTATTGATTTCAAGAGAGAAAGAGAAAGGGAGAGATAGAAACATCAATGATGAGACAGAATAATCTATTGGCTGCCTCCTGCACACCCCCTACTGGGGACTGAGCCTGCAACCCAGGCATGTGCCCTTGAACGGAATCGAACCTGGAACCCTTACAGTATGGAGGCCAACGCTCTATCCACTGAGCAAAACTGATTAGGGATAAAAATATATTTAAAAAATAAAAGGAAGATGGTTCTTATTTTTGGATTTGTTGAGTTTTAGGTTTCAGTGGATCATCCAGGTGGCAGTGTCCAGGAAATTGTTGGCAATTTGGGTGCGGAACTTAGGAGAAAAGCCAGAGGTAGAAATATAGTTTTGGAGTCATCTTTATAGGGAGAGGGGTGAGATGATAACCTTGGGACACATACAGATGAGTGATCTGAAATGAAGATGTCAATGTGGGACCGATTCGGGACAAGAATTATTCAAGATGGCATCTTGTGCTAGTCAGCATTTCATCAGGAAACTGGGGCTTTCATAGCCACTGGACATGTGAGGAGATGGGGGAGTGCAGGGTCACAAAGTCTGCTCCCTGCAGCACCAACACGGTGACCCTGAGGACTCTGGGAGCAGCTATCAAAACCCCACACTCGCCAATGGCAGCCACCTGCCCAGAGCTGCCACTTTCCACATATGGCTTCTCACCCATCTTTCAAATGTCACCTCTGTGTTCCTTCCAACCCGGGATCCAGGTGGAAGGAAGCTGTGCTGTGATGCGGAGGAGAGGGGAGTAGGGAGCAGGGCTCATGGTGAATTGTCAACGGATAAGCTATTACCTGGGGTTCAGAGCCTCTGGATCATGTCACTTCCCTATCAAAACTCTCCCGTCCCCAGTGTTTTCACCGTGAGATTGAACATTCGCTGGTGTGGCTGCAGTGCCCTCTCCTAACAGAGAGAAGGATCTTCTCTATTGCAGTGACTGGGCTCTCTGTCCTCTCACCCTGGAATGTGTACCCCTCTCTTACCCCCACGCTGGCACTCTGCTCCCTGGAACTTCCTCTCAGCCCAGGTAGGTTGGGTGGTCCTGCCTCCCCTTGTACCTTACAGATGCTTCAGTGACAAAGGGATGTTTCTTTTTGTCTGCATATACCCAGGGCCTTGCACACTGCTTAGCATTCCATGTAAATGAATGAAACAAGGAAGGAAGGAAGCTGTGGGTTGCAGGGTGCTATTGTATTTCACTAGTGCCCCAGTGCACAGATTCATGTACATTGAAAGGAAATTAATTAGAAGGTGGCCGGCAGGGCAGGACTGGGCGAGACTGGCCAGACACACCCTGGAGCCAACCTCATGCCGTCTCTCCCAGGCCAGCTGCACCTGGGGCGGTGCCTCGGTTCAAAGGGCACCTGCGTAGTGAGTGGGGTCTCTATGGCAGGTGGTGGCCCTAGGCCTGACCTACAGGGATTGGACAGAAATTGACTCTCCGACATCCCCCAAAGGGTCCCAGATTGTGAGCGGACAGTTCTCGGGGACACATCCCATAATCTGGCTCCCTCTTCTCCTGTTTCGGGGTACATCACCAGAGAACCACTGCTGCCAAGTCACCCCAGCTTGGCAGCTCTTGCATTGAGTGTCTGCCCCCTGGTGGTCAGTGTGCATCATACTGGCCGGTCAGCAGATCAGCAGATCAGTAATGATCCTCAAGGGACTGCTTTTAATCCAGCTCTGATACTGGAAGCCAATTGCAGAAGATTGCAGAATGAAGACTACTAGGAATGAGAAGAATCAGAGACAATGTACTGCAAACAAGTTGGATACAAGAACAATGACAACACAATTTGAAAGACAAAGCAAAGGCAAGGATGCGTTTTCCCCCAAAAGAAGTCATAAGCCTTTTAGAAGTCAGAGAAGACAAAACTATTTGGTGAAAAAGTAAATTTGAATGAGAAGCCAAATTCAACAGAATCAAGAGCACATGTGGAGGGTTACTTGTAAGAACAGGGATACGTTTCCCTCCAAGACAGGAGCAAATAAAAGAGTTTTGAGGTGAAAACAAGAAATGTTAAGGGAACCCATAAGCTTAGTATACTGAGGGGGCCAGAGATAGAATCGAGATGTAGAGCTGGAGAACACACAAAAGGTCTCCCTACCACTTTGCAGAAGGTAGCAGGAAGGTGAAAGGAGCAGGGCCCAGCTGGCGTGGCTCAGTGATTGAGCATTGACCTATGAACCAGGAGGTCATGATTTGATTCCCGGTCAAGGCACATGCTGGGTTTGTGGGCTCAATCCCCAGTATGGGGCATGCAGGAGGCAGCCAATCAATGATTCTCTCTCATCATTTATATTTCTCTCTCTCCCTCTCTGAAACCAATTTTTTTAAAAAAAGAGCAGGAAGCAAGAAGCAAGAAGCAAGGGCCTTTTTGAGGTCAGCAGGTATTTGAAATGGGCCCAATAAGAACTATCTGATGCTGCTCAGAGATGCCCATCAGCCTTAGAGCAACGGAAAGGCCGGGAGATGGAGATGACCTGGAGCTTTCCCAGACCTGGTAGAAAACCAGGGCTTGAGGCTGTGGGTGGGTGAAGATTTGCAATTGCTCACCTTGAGGTTTGGGCCACAGGCCAACAGTAGGGGGCGCGCTTAAACCATGCTTCTGTCTCCCAGGAGCGGTCTCGATGCCCATGAACTTGTGCCCACGAACTACACAGCCTACTGTCAGGGACAGAGCCATTCAGAGCAATGCCACACCAGCTAAGAGATTGGACCCCTTCAATGGTCCCTGAGGTTTCTTCTGAAAGTCAAGATTTTATGGTTTTTTTAGGATTACTGCAGCTGTCGATAGCCAGAAATGTTAGGTGTAAATTTTAATAAATGTACACAGAACTCTTTTCTGAAACTCACAATAGTCAAATTCTACATATGGATTTTCTCCAAGGGATATCTGCATGTTCTTGTTAGTAATACCCACATCATCATGGAGGTTTTGTTTATTTGTTTGTTTTGTGGTTTATTTATTTATTTACTAGAGGCCCAAGGCACGAAAATTCGTGCAAGAGTAGGTCTTCCTTCTCCCAGCTGCTGGCACTGGCTTTCCTCTGGCACCTGGGACCCGGGCTGCTTCCCTCCAGCCCCAGCTTTGTCAGGAGGGACATCCAGAATGATGTCCGGAAGATGTCTGGTCTAATTAGCATATTACCCTTTATTATTATAGATTTATTTATTCTAAACATCTATTGAGCTCAGTGGCATTAGACCGTGATTTGCTTTAGGGATACAGTTGAGAATAAAACAGACATGACCCCTTCTTCACTAGACCTCATCTTCGGTATGAGATGCCCATTAAGCAGCCCAGCATAAAGCTCAAGTGATTATACAGTCATATCAGAAAGGCAGAAGAACCCGTGACTAACCTTGGGATAAGGAAAGCATTTGTAAGCAAAACACAAAATACAGACCCAAAAGGAAAAATATTGATCGGTGTACTAAACCTAAATTTAAGGCTTTTTAAAAACACAACACCATGGACAAAATTAGATCAAGGAAATTGATTGGCAGAAAATACTTGCAACTTACGTATTAATAACCTTAAATAACCGCAAGTTCTCGCTGCGCAACAGGGGAGAGTGCCCTGCCTGCGCTCTGGCCCTGGGAAGGCCGCAATACCACTGTCGGCCCGGGTTCCCCACCTCCACATCAAGACCATTGAACTCACGTGGCCGTGAGGCTCAGGTGAGATATGGTAGACGC
>PVJC01006359.1:0-55288 GCA_004026665.1 Murina feae | reverse complement strand
ATTTTAATATTTTTTTTTATTGATTTCAGAGAGGAAGGGAGAAGGAGTGAGAGATAGAAACATCAATGATGAGGGAGAATCATTGATCAGCTGCCTCCTGCACACCCCCTACTGGGGATGGAGCCTGAAATCCAGCCACGTGCCCTTGGCCAGAATTGAACCTGGGACCCTTCAGTCCACAAGCTGACACTTTATCCACTGAGCCAAACCAGCTAGGGCTCTTCCAGTTTACTTTATTCGAATCCCTATCTCTTCAGATATGTTACTTTTAAAAATATATATTTATTTATTTATTTCAAAAAGGGAGAGTGAGATAAAAACATCAATGATGAGAGAGAAGCATTGATTGGCTGCCTCCTGCACACCCTACACTGGAGATCAAGCTGCAACCGGCCATGGGCACTGACCAGGAATTGAACTGTGATCTCCGGTTCATAGGCAAGTCAAGGTTCAACTATTGAGCCACACTGGCTGGGCTATGTTACTTTTATTTGTTTACCTATTTAGCAGACAGTACAAAAAATAGGTTTTTCTTGACTAGAGATACAGTGACTTTATTTATATTGTTATAGTATACCCAGACATAGTTATCATGACTTTGATGTTGCCAAATTTTAATGTGTACAAATGTTTCTAAATTTTGGCTGAAACTTGTAATTTTCTTCCTAGATTTATCTTTATAGCATCTGTACAAAATTTAATACAGTTTTATTGTAATTATTTCTCTTTAAAATATTTTCTTATGTACCAAAAATAAGGTTTGGTATTTTGTTTCCAGATGCCATTCCTTGAATCTTCCCAGGACCACCAGAAGACATTAGCAGGTTTAAATACATTGAGTTGCACATAAAATTATTAAAACAGTTTTTTTGTGAAACACATGTCATAAATAATGATTGATATTTCACTGCCCTGGTTTTTATGTTTTTCAAATAAGTTACTATCTTATTTGAATAGGTCAAGGTTTTGTGATAACAAGGCTCATAACTAATTTTCAATGAGTATTTCATTGAAAATTGATATTAATCATTTTAAAGCTCTATTTAATGTTTAGTCTCTAAAATAATAATTTGTACTACTAAATAATGCTTAAAATTCTAATGGTTCATTCTAAATACTTTCATTGTCTTTATCAACCCCCTAAACATTTTTTCAGGTTTTATTATTCAAACAATATCATAAAAATTATTCATGATATCTTAATTTCCCTTCCTTAAATATCTTGCTTTACTGGAAACTTTTTGGGAGCAAACAAGGTTGTAGAATAGTAGTGCTGAGAGAAGGGAAGTCAGAGAGTCCTCTTCCACTCTCAGGTTTAGTACACATTTTTATCCAGGATGTATTACCTTTGGATTAACAGGCACTCTCTGTGTTTTCAGAAATAATGCAACCTCACATCTCCTCTGTGTGCATGAGGGGTGGGAGCACCTGTGTGTGTGTGCTGGCTGCTATTTGGATTTATTTCTGTTAAATAAAATCCCATTAAAAACATTAAGTAATCCATTTGTTATCAAACTATGATACAATCTTGAGCAAGAGCCTCAACCTTCTGAACTTGGCCATGCTCTGTCCATGCATTTTCTATAATGAGTTTATTGAGATATAATTCACATGCCATAAAATGCACTCTTTTTAAGTGTATAGTTTGTGGTTCTTAGTATAGTCACGGAGTTGTTAACCATCACAGCTATCTAATTTTCAGCACTATAAAAAGAAACCCCTTACCCATTAACACTGTGTCCTTGGCTCCACCTCTCTCAGTGCCTGGAAACCACTCTGAGGTCTTCTGTGACTGGCTCCTTTCACTTAGCACAGTGTTTTCAAGACCCAGCCATGCTGTGACATATATTGGTACTTCATCCCTTTTTATGACCAAATATCCTCCTGTGTTTTCATAAATGTTTCGGCAAGGAGGTGGTTCAAGAGATAGCAGGTCCATTATTGCTGACTAGCCTCCAGACTGATCTCTGATTTTTTTCTGATCACCATTGGCAACGATAACTCAGATAATAAGCCCCTGTAACACATTGTTTTCTTTTTTGCCCTGCTAACCACAAAACACAAGTTTCAATTCAATGCCTTTCATCTAGTCCATTAAAATCGATATAAGTGGAAAAGAAAAGCTGTAATGTAAATAATAGCTAACATTTACTGAGTGGTTATTATGCACTGCACATTGTGCTTTATATACACCGTTCATGTGAATAAAATTTTAACAACATACATATGAAGTAGGAACTGTTATTACCTTGATTCCACAGCGGAGGGCAATGAGGCTTAGTGACATTAAATATCTTGCCCAAAGTCAGCTAGTAGCTAATGGAGCTGGAAGCTAAACCTACGTAGCACAGACTCTCTGCTGAATAATGGAGAGTGGAGAGGAAGGAAGAAAGGGCCAGAGAAAAACAATAGAAGGAGAAATCTAGTTTCACAGTTCACCATATTCCTCTTCAGTTAATTGTTCATGGCTTTCTACATGTTCTTGCTTTATATCACAGGTAGTTCCTCCACCTCCTCAAATACCACTTCTAGAAAAAGGGTTACTTGCTCTTATGCACCTCTGCACAGGCCCTGGAATGACACTTTTCTAAGTGCAGATAAATAGCGATTCTGACAAATACCCCAGGTAAACAGTTCTGAGTGGGTATGTGCAGGCCCCAGGGTTTTCTTCTGGAAATAAGAGCCACGCCGGGATGAAATGCTGAGGCATTTAAAACAATATTCTGGAATGTATGAGTTGGTGTTTAAAAATAATGGCCCCAAAATGCCTCAAAATATGCGTGCACCCAACAGAATCTGCCCTCTGAATTTATTGTGGAGTAATAAAAATGTGTAGAAAAAGGTTTGATGCTGAATAGTCTTATTAAGCTATGCAAACAGCGACCACCTAGTATTAGGCCAAATAATGCGCACCCAACTGTAATTATGTCGAGAGGCACATAAACACCCCCGATGGAATCAGAGGCTGATGTGGAGGGGTAAATGGACCTTATTGTTTATAGATACAAGGCCAGATCAGAGTGTGCAGGTGGCCATCATGTCATTACTGCCCAGAAGCAAAATGGTGGAAGCAATTCTTCCTCTTCTCTGAAGAAAAGTGAAGGTGAGATGCCGAATGTGGGGAATGTGGGTAAGGAAAGAAACGTGTGTGCGTGAGCTGAGTGGAAGGAACAAGGCAGGGGGATTCTCCTTGAGGGAAATATACAAACAATACAGAATTGTGAGCATTTAAAAAGATTAGCTCTGACATGGGGTAAGGGTTTTTGTTTTTTTCTTCTTCTTCTTTGTCATTGTTCAAAGCTGAATAGCAATAAGATTGTAAACTGCAGTGCTTCATAATAGAATGAGGCCCCCTTGTATAATGAGGTTCATTATAAATGACATGCATAATTTCTATCCTGTTCTGTGCTGATTCCATCTTTTGTTGCTGAGACAGACTGCTTTAATGGGCCCAAGGAACTGCACCACACTTAAAACCACGCTGAAAACTATTTTGTGGAAGTGTTTTTTCTCTGCTTTTTTTTTTTTTTTTTTTAATAGGCAGGGTACACTGGACAAAAATACCCATCTGGATAGAGTGTCCTTGTAGAACACAATGTGTATCATGAAGGACACTATTTTCAAATTCTCCAGTGATGAAAGAGTGTGTAAAGACTGCCTGGTGAGTTCATTTCATCTGTTACTAACCAAAATATGCAAACGACATAGGGAAATTGTTTGATTAGTGTGGATTTTCAAGGCTGAATATTTATGTCTGCCGCCACTTAAATCTTTTGAGAAAATCAAACGAAGTGAAACATGGGGTAGCCTTTGCAGGGAGAAAAAAAGAAATAGCACTGTGGATGGATAAATAAAAACAAAGACAATGCAGGTAAAATATGCACGTGGTCACCTTGGCAATGGATTCAATAATTCCACTAAGTTAACAATGGGACCAAGACCAGCAAGCCTAGTGCAGAAATGCCCAGTTACTCAGTCTGTTTCCTTCCCCCTCCCTGCACACATGGCTCTCCCACAAGGCCCTGAGAAGCATAACCCTAGTAATTCAGCGCCTGGAATATAGCCATGTCTCGGGGGGTCTTCAAATTGCCCAGAGCCCTTCCATCTGTCTACCTGGTTTTCTCCTCTGCTGTCTGATTAGAGACAAGGAAAGAGCAAACTACCCAGGCTTTGAAAGTTCTCTTCACAGTGTACTACCTGAGCTAAGCAGGTCTAGTTAAGCGCATCCGCACATGCTTGCCCCAACCTAAGCACAAGCGAGAGACTAGGTGGCTTGCATGGTACTTTCTAAAGCGCTTCCTTGACTATTTTGAAATCTCTTGAATTACAGTTGAGGCAAAAAGCTACCAGAAGTTTAGGTCCAGAACATACTCCATTCTGTCTGTGCTTATACTAGGTATTTGCATAAATGTTTAGTGTAATTGTGTGATACATCATATCCAGTCACAGCCAATGAAAAGGATTATAGATTCCATTGAGAAATCCACACGTTCCTTTGGCATGAGGGTCTCTATCATTTCCCTCTCTTTACCAGTAAGAAGTTTTTATTGTTCATCACAGAAAAGGAGCTCTCTCTTGGGTTCTTCCTTCTCTATTGAATGCACAGTGCTGCTTTGAGAAAGTCTGCAATTCACAAAATGTCTTCTGAAAGAATTGATATCAAAGTTTGAGAAAAGACCCAAGAGAGACTTGCCGAGTGGAGCAAGGGCTGGCTGGGTCACAAGTATAGCACATTTATGTTGGCAGATGAGAATAACCACAGGAATGAAAATGACTCTATAATTAGAATCATATAAATTAGACATGAAAGATAACTATTAGTTCATCTCAATCATCCCTAAAGGGACCAGCCTAAAACTGTTCCCCACTGAGCATTTTCCATACTTTGTCTCCATCATTTTTAACAGGCTTACAGGATGACGTGCTTTCATTAACTACGTGGAGCTTTACTGTGATTAAATAACAGGGAATCTTTGATCTTAGCAGTTGGAACACTGCAATTTCAGTGTGGAGTTGGTGCTCGCACAGCATTTTCAAAAAACAGGGTGATGTGAATGCTTATGTTTCCCAGTGCACTTGGAACTTCCCTGCACACAGACAGCAGTCGCTTCACAACCAGGGCTGCCCCACCTGCCACACATGGGGACATTGGCTGTTTTTTTCAAGAATCCTGAAATCAATAGTCCCAGGGAATAACCTCTTATCGGTGGGAAGGTAAAAACCGGTGATGGATCGAAGGTGACTTCCTTGTATTATTGATCCCAGAATTCTTGAGAAAGAACAAAAGAGGCATCCTGGGAAAGGGGTGGGTCTGGTTTCTCCTAAAGATGACAGCATCTGACTCATCAGGTTTAATAGGAGCCTTCGGTTCTTACTCTGTTGCCCGAATGTCATCTACAGAGAGAACAAGGATTTTCTATGAATCTACCACAGCAGGAGCTGGAGGGTGGGAGTAAGATTTCAGTGAAATCCTAAAACACAGTATGTGTAGTGAGTCACTATGTAGAAAACAGTAATTCCTGGAAGTTTAGACTACTTCACGTTGGACCACTAGCAACCAACGAGAGTTAGAAAATCAGAGATGTTGTCCCAGCATTTTGAGTTAGATTTAGATGCTCAATGACCAGATGTGAGAACTTTGGCAAATTATTTAATCTCTATAAAGCCACAGCTTTTCATTTGTAAAGTTATTTATTTTTTCTTTCAACAAATGATTATGAAGCATCGCTATGGGCCAGCCTCACTACTGGGTGCTGAGAATACAATAGCACACAAATAAGACAGAATCTCCTTTCAAAACACTAAGAGATTGCCACATCAGCGATGCAATGAAGATTAAATTACATTGTATTATAGAGCTTATTGTCTCAAACATGAAACATGCACATCAAATATTAGCTTAATTGCTACTCTTATAATATTGTCCTGGATTGCTTGGGCAGGGCATTTTTATAAGATTTCTTTATGCTTATTTTGGAGGACAAGATGGAGTGACTGTATAATGACATGTTTGGGAGAATTGGTATCCTCACACTTTTAGTTTTCTTAAAAACATCACACTTCCATAAACAATGGGTTACTCCTGCTTTCTCTAATTCCTTTTCTTGTCCTTACTTCCTTAACCCATCATGATATGAGTTCTCTATGCACCACTAAATTTAGTTTGACAGTTACTTACTGTGTACCTACTGCATGCCAGGTGCTTATGGAGACATGAGAAACTGAATTAAGGGGTTAAGAACTTCTGAGAAGGCAGTACTGGAGGTGACAGATGAAATCTGCTATGCAAAGGGACAGCACCCCAGAATAAGGTTGGGTTCTAGTCAGGTTTATGCTTGTGATTAGGAAGCTGCATATATGGGAGTGTCATGTGTATAGAATAACATTTTCTCAAGCTGCTAGTGGTCCCCTCATGACAAGCTAAACAGGCACCTCCCATTCCTTGATGAACTACAGTGCTTCATGACATCACTAGAGTATGTGTACTTCTTTTTGGACATGTTCTCCCTCCCAGGATGCCTTAACCCTCCTCTGGTAGGTTTTTTGTTTTGTTTGGTTTGCTTTTGTTTGTTTGTTTGATTGATTTCTTATTTGATTTTTAGTTCTATCTCCTTAATTTTCTTTCTTTAACTTCTTTCTAGATTTTGCCTCCCCCCACTTCAAATGTTCAAAATTGAGTTTTGCCAAGTTTGGTTTAGTTTTCATGTTTGGTTCTCTTTTCTTGTAAGAGTTTCCCCAAGATTATCATCATAATCTCAAAGCACATGCAGCACCTACTCTACCATTTATTTTCCATCCTAGAACTTTGCTAAGTTCCATATACATTTATTTTGTGTATGCACGTTCGTATATATGTACCCATTCATTCATTCATCCATCCATTCATTCATTCTACAATTATATGTCCAGGACCCTCATAAAAAGTGTGACACATACAGTCATAGGATTTGGGGACATGGTAACTGAGAAGGAACTTATACTCTAGAAAAAAAAGAAAGATAATAAACAAGTGAACAAGTGTATAAAAAGAAAACCTCCTTAAGTCACAATATAAGAAAAGGAGAATGTTGTGATATGATAGATTCCTAGGGCAGCATCACTCAATATCTCTGCCTGGGACTTCAAACACATTCAAAATCAATTTTCAGTCACTCAACAGTTGTTGATCTCCTACCAGGTCAAGGCATTACAGAAGGATAAAATTCATTAAGACACCCTGTCCCAGGCTATTTCCCCGAATGCTCTCTGCTGTGATAAATAGCACTACCATTTGCTGGACTGATCTTCTCAGAAACTGGAGTATAATCCTGAATCCAGCCTTATTCCTCTAGTTCATGTCTAGTCAATTCCTAATTCTGTGAATTCTACCCCTTAAACATATTTGCTAATACAACCACTGTTTGTTTGTTTTTATCTCCACTGTTACATGTTCAGTTCAGACACTCATGTCTCAATTATTGGAGTGACACAGGACTGGACCCTAGTTTCTCTTTCTATCTAGGGTTTCTGAACCTCAGTACTGTTGACAATTTGGGCTGGATTTGAACTAAATTATATTTTTGGTTGTGGTCAGGATGTGGGAAATGTTCTGTGCATTGCAGCATCCCTAGGAACTATTCACTGATTATCAGCTGCCACTCCTTTCCTAGTTGTGACCATCAGAAATGTCTGCAGAAATAGGCAAATGCCTCCTTGGGGGCAAAATCATGCCCAGTTGAGAACTAGTGCAATGCTTTCTCCAAGATCTATGCATGTTCTGTTCACTTACCTCCCTCAGATATGTGCTCAAATGCCACAGTGTTAGTGAGGCCATACCTAACCAACTTATTAAAATTGCAACCCATCCTACATCCATACTGGATCCCCACCTTTTATCTCCATCTCATTAATCTTCTTCAATTTTCTCCTTAGTACTTATCCCCACCTGGTCCATTTTACCTCTTTTATTTGTCTATTGAAAAACGTAAGTTCCATTTGTGTCTTTTTTAGTGATTTATCCACATTATACTCCCTTAATATAATAGTAACTAGGGGCCTGGTGCACAAAAATTTGTGCACTCGGGTAGGGGGGGTCCTTCAGCCTGGCCTGTGCCCTCTTGCAGCCTCGGGGGATGTCCACCTGCTGGTGTGCCTGGCCAGCCTGGGTGAGGGGCTGATGGCTGTTTGCAGGCTGGCCAAGCCCCTCACCCCATGGGGACCCTCACCCCATGGGGGTGTGACCAGCCTGGGTGAGGGGCTGAGGGCCATTTGCAGGCTGCCCACAGCTCCCATTGACCCATTGTCCCAGCGAGGCTGGCTGGAATCAGGTTTCTGAGGTTTATCTTCTATAATTGAAACTTTGTTACTTTGAGCAGAGGTCTGGCCGGCTTAGTCAGGCAGTTTCAACTCCATTGCTGGTGCAATGGAAGCCTCCTGTTTTCTCTAGCTCTGTGGCTGCCAGCTGCCATCTTGGCTGGGTTAATTTGCATACAGCCATTCTGATTGGCTGGTGGGCATGGTTTGTCTGGTGGGCGTAGTTTAGGTGTCTCGGAGTGATGGCTAATTTTGTATATTACTCTTTTATTAGATTAGATACTTTATCAACTTTGGTATCACCTTCCCATCTCCCTTTCCCCCCAATCTCACTCCCAAATGACAAAATGTCTCTGTTCATCATCCAGTCATGAAAATGAGACAACAGTGTCCTACTCACAGTTTCTCATCGCACCCTCATCCACTGATTATGGTCTGAAACCTGTCACATGACAAGTCCTGCTGGGTCATGTTGGGCATTGAGCTTCAGCTGCTGTCTCTCCTTCTTCCAACTCAAGCTGCGATTCTAGAATATGTCAGACAAGTTTCCCATGACCTCTGACTTTTCTGCATCTTTTCTTCGGCCTGAAATGCCCTTATTCTGTCTTCCCAGCAGTCAAAGATTCTGCCCATCCTTCATGTTTTACCTCATGTTGACTTTTCCACAAATCCCTTTCTTATATTATACAGTTTAGTTCTCTTTTTTCTGTGTTCCCAATACCATTTTTTAAAAAATACCATACTTTCAAAAATAAAATATATTACTGTATAATAAGTTCTGCAGTTGTTTGTTTTCTCAATGGCCTTCAAGGTCCTTGAATTCAGGAACTATGCATCTTTACATCTGGGCTTCTATGCAGCACTGGGCATAGAGCACCATTCAATAAATGCTTATTGAATACATGAATGAATCTTGCATTGTATATTATCTTGTATCATGCATTTTTGATGAAATGATGTATTACCTGAGAGCCATGGTTATTAAACAGTGTGCTGAAGTGCTTCCAAGATATTTTGCACATTTGAGGAAAATATAACTTTATTATCCATGTGTTGGACATTTCATGAACTACCGGATCAAAGTAATTCAGTTTCAACATTAGATCAAGTTATACTTCATTTCATGACATCATATCTTGGTAAAACTGGATTTTTAGCTATTGTGATGAAAAGCAAGTTCTCTATGAACATCAATGTGAACAGAAGAGGAGAGTATTTTATTCAGTCCAATCCAAGATTAGACAATTTATAAGTGCTCAGCAGGCATGCACATCCTTTGGTAAGTAATTGTGATTACTTAAGAGTAAAGTAAATATCTTTTAAACATGTATGTATTATTTTTAAATGACAATTAAGTTGTTAGGATAAAAACACTTATTAAGGTGCTTAATAAATATTAACTATAAATAAGTATTCAATATGTATAAACAAATATCTAAAGTATATATATTTATTTTGGCCTAGGCATGCTGTGAAAAAAAAAAAATACTGAGCTATGAATAGAGAAAATTTTGGGAAGCTCTTCCTTAGAGAGAGAATTGCTTGTTAGAGTTCTTATTTATAAACAATTGAAACAGATTCCTGCTTAAGTCGGGAAAATAAATGAATTTATTGAGAGCCTATTGTGGAGTTTACAGAATCGCTAGAATAGTTTTGGCCCTGGCCGGGGTTAAAAGCTTCTAGCAACAATTTCTAAAACTACACCTTCCAGTCCTGTTGAGGAAAGCAATTGCAACATTGCCTCTCTTTGCTGGAATGGTGGAGGGGGGAAGAAATATTAAGAGACAGAGACAAATATTGAGAGAGAGAGAGCGCGACAGTAATATTAAGATAAATATTGATCTACAGTTCTTTTTCCTAATTTTTATTACATTTATTTGGGTGACATTATTTAATAAAATTATGTAGGTTTCAGTGTACAATTAAGTGTTCCATGCTGTATCACCTGGAGCAATTATATAATACACCATCTGTATGTTGTATTGGAGATTTACTACCCAAGTCATGTCTCCTTCCAACACCATTTATGCCGCCTTTATCTTCCTCTACCTACCCCTATCACCTTTTCCCTCTGGTAATCACCATACTGTTGTCTGTATCTGTGAGGTATTTGTTTGTTTGTTTTCCTTAATTCCTTTTTCACCAGGTCTCCAACCCCCCTCTCCTCTGACAGCTGTCAGTCTGTTTTCTATCTATGAGTCTGTTTCTATTTTGTTTGTTAATTACTTTTGTTCATTAGATTCCACATGTAAGTGAAATCATATAATACTTGTCTTTCTCTGACTGGCTTATTTCACTTAACATAATACTCTTCAGTTCCACCCATGCTGTTGCAAAAGGTAAGATTTTCTTCTTTTTATGGCTGAGTAGTATTCCATTGTGTAAATGTACCACAGCTTTCTTATCCACTTGGTATAGCACTGGGGTTGCTTCCAAATATCGGCCATTGTAAATAACACTGCAATGAACATACAGGTGCACATGTTCTTTCAAATTTGTCTTTCAGGTTTCTTTGGATATGACCTACCATTCTTATTTCTTCCACTAGGGGCCCAGTGCACAAAAATTTGTGCACTCGGGAGGTCCCTCAGCCCGGCCTGTGCCCTCTCACAGCCTGGGACCCCTCTGGGGATGGCCACCTGCTGGCATGCCTGGTCAGCCTGGGTGAGGGGCTGATGGCTGTTTGTAGGCTGGCCAAGCCCCCCAATGGGAACGCTGATCCCATGGGGATGTGGCCAGCCTGGGTGAGGAGCTGAGGGGCATTTTCAGGCTGCCCACAGTCCCTTCAGGTTTTGGGTCCCTACTGGGGTACTTGGCCAGCCTGGGTGAGGGGTTGATGGCTGTTTGCAGGCTGGCCACAGTCTCTTCAGGGTTCAGGTCCCTACTAGGGTACCTGGCCAGCCTGGGTGATGGGCTGATGGTTGTTTGCAGGCTGGCCAAGCCCCCCAGTGGAGACCCTCACCCCATTAGGGTATGGCCAGTATGGGTGACGGGCTGAGGGCCATTTTCAGGCTTTCAGTCTGCCCATAGCTCCCATTGACCCAACGTCCCAGCAAGGCTGGCTGGAAGCAGGTTTCTGGGGTTTATTTATCTTCCATAATTGATACACTGTTCCTTTAAGCCAAGGCCTAGGCAGGTATCGAAGCCTGCTGTCTGCTTCAGCTCCGAGGCTTCTATAATTGCAACAATGTTGCCTGGAGCACAGAGAGGCCCAGCCAGCCAGCAGGCAGTTTACTGCTGGTGCAACAGAAGCCTCTGTTTACTCTAGCTCTGTGACTGCTGGCCTCCATCTTGGCTGTGTTAATTTGCATACAGCCACTCTGATTGGCTGGTGGGCGTGGCTTAGGTATCCCGTAGAAACAGTCAATTTCAATATTACTCTTTTATTAGATTAGATAATCTGTTCCCAAGTCAAACTCAGGCAGCCACATCTGGTTGACAGAGATGAAATAATACATCTGTGCCTACCAAAATAGAAGTAGAAAAGGGAATTTCATGCATTTTAAGTTTCTATAGATGCATGTTCAGATTAGAGACAAAAACCTAATGAGGAAATTTCAAATCATTCCATATACAGGAAAAAAGGAATTAGAGAACCTGAGATTTAAAACTGTGGGTCTTTTTTAAGTGTTTTGAGTTATTTTCAGATATGTGATTGGCTGCGAGGTAGAAGTGGTATGTACTTCTTTTAGGTGGCTATGTAGACACAAAATGAAAACAGGGAGAGAGATTTGAGTTCAGGACAAGGAAGAAATTGCTGGTGGGAAGGCTGTGAAAGGGGGCTACTTTCATGGCCTGTGTGCAAGCCAATGGGGACTTGGAAATGCAAGAGCTGACTTCTGAGCACATGTGCCCACTCTTAGGCACATTGGCCCCAAAGACCAAAGAGCATAAACAGCTGAGGACCTAAACTGTATGCAGAATAGCATGAATAATTATAATTATATTATTGAAAAATTTTTCAAAAAATGTATTGTCGGTTTTTACACTGTCCAGCATCTACTGACACATTCTCATTGGTGAAAAATGAAGAATCAGTTTTAATGAGACTTTTCTCTCTCTGCAAAATATCCTCACATTGAAAAATTAGAAGTGAGGAAAGAAAACAAGTCATTTAGTAGCCACATGATTCCACATGACGAAGGTTAATTTTTGGCTTACTTCCCTCTAGATGTTTCTCTCTGATTTTATTTTCACTGTCGTGAGCCCATTTGACTCCTCTTGTCATATACCCTGCTGTATCACCTGGAGCAAGAATTACTGGGTAAATTGGCATAACTATTTTAAGAATAAAGTGGTTTTAAAACATTTTTATTTATAAAATTAATCCCAGTTTTTATCGAAACAATCATTTAAAATTATATGGGCAAATTTAAATAAATGATTCACATATTAAAATAAACATTTTAAGGATTTTGATTCTACAAAAAATCAATTACAATTATTGGCGAGGTAAAAAAGGAATAGAATTTGATGTTCAATGCTATAAATGGCATAAAGAAGAGAAACACACAGTGAACAAAAAATACCTCTGTAGCTGATAAGAACAATGTAATTGCTAAAAATGAAAAGAGGAATTTTTAAAACAAAACTGCACTTTTTCCCTCGAGTGGCGATAAGGCTGCTGAAGCTCTTGTTGGGAGCTTCGCCTTCCAGAGGATGCTCTCCATGTCCAGTGACAATTGGTTTCCCACATGCAAGGACTTCTTCTAACCTGTGTTGCACAAAATAACAAACCAAATAAGAACTGACTTCTAGTGAGTGGGAAATGAAATGCATTTTCAGGAAAAGAATGGTTCTGCCACGCTTCAGTTTAACTCTGATCCTCGGGGAGGAATTCGACTGGAGTTAATTGAAAGCTATGGAGAGCATAGGAAGACAGTTGAATTAGAACTACTCATAGGAGGGTTGCTTGCCTGCTCTAAGCTTAGGGAAGCACTTTGCTAACAGGAGAATGTGAGTATTGTCAGTGATAAATCATCTCTGGTGGAAACCCGTCACCAGCTGTTGAGAGAGCTTGTGGTTGCTGCTGAGTACTTGGAGCAGACTGGAAGCTGCCTTTATGTTCTTATTCATCCCAGTCTGAGAGGGCACAGCCTTTGCGCAGGTGAATTAAGTTACCTGTGCTTTGCTTTTCCAAATCAAAGCATGTCAGGCACATCCACACACACACACCCTGGCAGGGTGCACACCATAGGTCCCCTTCTTCCACACCAGTTTCTGCGCAGTGAACTTACATGCACCCCTGGGGGTTGTTCTCCACGAGTGTGTGCGACACCATGGTCAGCCCACGTGCACGAGACGGACAGCCATTTGCCTATTCCACAGGTGGTTGCAGTCTGCGGACTTCCTGCTAGTGAATGCTTCAGTAGCCACCTGGGCATCAGCAATACCCAGGAAGGATAAACATTTCTTGCTATTAAAACAACATTTAAATTTTCCTCACTGTAGATATTGTCTGTCTATTTATCAACGATGAATCAGAATGTGGCTTTGCCAACCCAATCACCATTTGGGCCAGTTGCCACAATCAATGCCCATTACTGCAGCCAACTCAATTGTATAAAAATTGTCATTGAGCTAAAAGACATTCTAAGTTACTGGAATGACTGTGCTGAAAATATCAAAACTCAGGCTCTTTTAAACGGATTAGCATCACCTAAAATCATAACTAGCATAGAGTAAGCTGAATACAGGGGCCGGTGGACTGACAACAGTACTGCAATCTGGAGGTCCAGGTTTGAACTGAGTCATGCCTGCTGGTCATGCGACATGAAAATGTCTCTAAATCACCTGTGTCTCAGCTTTGTGTCTGGAAAACAAAACCACTATTTCCTATGGTTTCCTTCCTTTAGGTAGTGAGAATTTAAAAACCTTAGAATTCTTGGATCTTAAGTTTTATCCTCAATCCTTTTGACATTGTCAATCGTGTTTATCTGCTACAAGTTTTAATTTTCCTTTCATTCTGTGTTATTCCTTTCAGCCTTCTTGTTGAGTTGTTTATGCCATGCAACATGTTCCTAGTGTTTTTTGCTTTTATTATTAAGTGAATTATAAATAACAGATAAACTGATATCTGCCTTAGCCAGCAAACCAGCTGTTTGCAAAACATAAAATAAGTAATGTATGTGAAGATATTTTGGAATTATAAAGCATAGATACACAATCACTCTATCTAAACTAATAAAAGCGTAATATTAAAATTAACCATCTCTTTGGGACGGGTAAGCCACGCCCACCAGCCAATCAGAGCGACTATATCCAAATTAGCCTAGCCAAGATGGTGGAGGCTGCAGCCTGGGAGAAGTGGCACACAGGGTCCAGCCATAGCGCAGGATGGGAAGAGCAAGCAGGCCAGTGGCTGAAGCCGTGGGCGGGAGGAGCAGAGCGGGAAGAGGCTGCAGCCTGGAATTGATCATTGCAAGGCACACACACGGGCCTCCAGGGCTCCCCATGTTTGCCCCAGCCACCTGATAGCTTCCCAGGCAGAAGCCCAGGGGCGGGACCAGCCAGTGGGCCCAGAGGCTCTGTACTGGGAGGCCATCGGGTGGCCAGGGGCACACGCGGGGGGACCATCAGGTGGCCAGGGCCACACGCGGGGAGGCTTACGGCCTCCCGATCGCTTCACAGGCGGATGGCCCAGAAGGTCAATGGGAGCTGTGGGCAGCCTGAAAATGGCCCTCAGGCCCTCTCCCAGGCTGGCCAGAAATCCCAGTAGGGACCTGAACCCTGAAAGGGCTCTGGCCAGCCTGAAAACTGCCCTCAGCCCCTCACCCAGGCTTGCTATACCCCCATGGGGTGAGGGTCCCCACTGGGGAGCTTGGCCAGCCTGCAAACAGACATTGGCCCCTCACCCAGGCTGGCCAGGCACACCAGCAGGTGGACATCTCCAGAGGGGTCCCAGACTGCGAGAGGGCACAGGCAGGGCTGAGGGACCACCCCCCCCCCACCCAGTGCACAAATTTTTGTGCACCGGGCCCCTAGTATAATATATAATGCATAATGTGGATGTATGTATATACATGCATGTACATTATATGTACATACATATGTGTGCATGTGTACATATTGAGAGAGAGAAAAATCTTACCAATGAAAGTCTAGAAGAGACAACAGAAGAAACACTGTCATCCTTTATTTTTGTTCTGATCTTGAGCACATATCCTCCCTGTCTACCTTATCTATCCCAGCAAACAGAGGTGGATGCAGGAAATAAGGCTGATGGGACTGTAACAGAGGGAGCAAGGTTTCAAGCCCAAGGGCACAAGGGAAGGTCTCCTTACTTGGCTGACCACCAGGGTATCTATTACCTCTGTATTCCACGAGTTCTTCAGTTTCATTAGATAAGTTGATTAAATAAAGCCATCAGGCACCTCCAAATGGTAACACTACATCTTCTTTAATTTCTGAAGTAGTTTTGCCTACTAGAAGTTAAATCTCTAAATTTAATTAGATATTGGAGTTTATTTGTTAGATACACACTATAGGATCTTTTTTGACCTTTTGTGTGTGTGTGCATGTGTGTGTGTGTGTGTGGTGGAAATACTATTGTTTTGCTTGTTGGATTACTTTCATTTCCTGCTGTTTGGTATTTGTGTTCAGGTATTTTTAGATGTACCTCTCCATATCTTTGGCCTTCATGGAGAAATGATTTGAAATGCGAGCATCTTAAAAAGTCCTTTTATCTGGTTCCATATTGTAAGGAGTCTCAATCATACCACAGCATTCACACAGATGTACACATGAAGCTGGTGAATTCAGTTCAACTTCCCTTCCATTCATTTTACCCAAATGTAATTAAGCCTTAAGAATAAAGACTTTGTCAATGATGGTACCATAGTTTTCATACCTTTGGAATTTATACTGCACTATAATTTCTATTCTAAGTTTAACATATAACTTAAGGACTAAACAAAGTACATGTTTTAAATGTTTCTCCACCTACAATGCATCTATTTTCCTTTCTACATTGAATATGGACCATTGTAAAGACTTTATTCTCTAAAATGTTATGCACTATGACCCAAGCTTTGAAATAGCATTTATCCTATCTGATCACAAACAGAGAAACAGCCAAATGTTAAGCAAGATGCATTTACAGTCATCAATAAAGTAATTAGGGTCAGCCAATGTGGCTCTGTGGTTGAGCATCAACCTATGAACCAGGAGGTCAGGGTTCTATTCCTGATCAGGGCACATGCCCGGGGTGTGGACTCAAACCCCAGTAGGGAGCATGCCAACAGGCAACCAATCAATGATTTTCAGCATTGATGTTTCTCTCTCTCTCTCTCTCTCTCTCTCTCTCTCTCTCTCTCTCTCTCTCCCTTCCTCTCTGAAATTAATAAAAACATATTTAAGAAAATAAAGTAATTAGGCCACAACTGTATCACTAACAATGAATTTAATGTTAGGAAGTTTATTACTAAAATAGCTCATTTTAAAGTAAAAGACAATAACCCTTCCTATTTTTCTTTTACTATATTTTTATTTTTCTAGAAACTGATTTCTATTGATAGTTTATTCACCAGCCAATCTGATACCATAGCTGAATAAAAGCTTCTCATTGCAAAAATATCCAGAAACACATCCATATAATTCTTTAAGTTATGATTGATTTTGATTATTTAAAGGATCTTATTATGAAGTCAAATTATGTTTATGGAAAGTTAACATTAGTGTAAAGAAGAGTGATATAATTTTAAGGAGATCAAAGACACAGGGAAACAAATGCAGCATTCATATCATTATAATTTTTTAGTGTCCTATTGGAAGACCACAGATTAGCTGTATCTTTTCCCTCTTAAAGTTATTCAAGCACTTTGTTGATCATTTGTCAACTTATACTCTATCTTTAAGACTAGACTTTAACTTTCCTTTTGGTTGCTTTTTCTCCAGAAAACTGCTAAGAGACTGTAATTATTTCATGTCTAAAGACTAATAATTGCCTTTAGTTCATTCTTTCATTCATTCATTAATTCAATAAATTATTATGGAGCATGTTCTATTTGTGAGAGGCAGACAAATTCTCATAGACTCCACATCCCTTTGAGATAGCCTCCCTTTGACCAACTCTGGCAGAGAGTCCTGCAAATTTATTTGACTTATTGTTGGATCAAAGAACTGTCTTAGAACTGCCATTTCCATCCTCAGTGTAATCCTCTACTAAATTGCTCCCATTTGGCTGAAGCCCTCAGGTGGAGCTGCCTGCAAGAGTCATGCACCAGCAATGTGGTTCCTGCAGTGGGGATGTGCCCTAACAAATGTGGGGACTCACTGAGCTTAGAGAGAAGCACAGAGACCAGCATCCAGAGTCAGAAGCTGTACATTGTCACCTATACCCAAGTTCAGCCATAATAAAGTGATATTCAATATCAAAGGATGTTGAGAAGTGTAGAGCGTGTCCATACTTAATCAAACAGATGGCTCAGCATCTATATGCAATATTGCCAGCCTTTAGGCTTTGTCAGAGCTCTTGAGAACCATGAAGAGCCTGAGATTCCATCTTATTTACAAGCCATGGAGCTAGACTGGCATAGTTTTGTGGATGCTGGCAAAAGACTCCTGGGTCAGAGGCCAAAGACTAATATTCACAGCAAAATAAGCAGCATGAATGAGCATACACCTATTTGCATCTGTTTTCTTTGCCCCCATGTCCCAAAGGGTCAATACAGATGGGTACACAGCAGGTGCCTTTAAAGAAGAAGAACCCAAGTCATTATACTGGACAATAAGCCAGTGTTCACACCTGGCTGGTCTGGCTCAGTGGATAGAGTGTCGGCCTGCAGACTGAAGGGTCCATGGTTCGATTCTGGAAGGGTACATGCCTGGGTTGCAGGCTCAATCCACAGTGGGGGGTGTGAGGGAGGCAGCTGATCAGTGATTCTCTCTCGTCATTGGTATTTCTATCTCTCTCTCTCTCCCTCTGCCTTCCTCTCTGAAACCAATAAAAAATATATTTAAAAAAATAATCCAGTAATCACTTTGCTCTGGAGAGACATTATCTTCATCTTCCAAAACTGTTAGCAAACTTAACCCTTAGCTCTGGAAGGAGTTATCACTTCTATCTTCTAAGACAATATGCTACAAACACATTCTTCAAGACAGAGTTCAGAACTCAGCTATTGGTGACTCTGTCCATACAACACAAAGAAAAATGAGAGACCATTGAGAATTACCTCCAGGACTGGGCATTCTTCCTTTCCCCCCTTATGTTTTGTGTAACAGGTATTACATTTTCAAAATATTTAATAAATACCTCTTTCTTAAAAATGATTTTTCCTGGCAGTATGTCTACCATAATCACATAAGACAATGGAGAGGTATCTGCTGCCACCTCAAAAAGAAGGGTGATGCAACATGGGAAAGTGTCTGGGAAAAAGAGAAGGAAAACCAGCTCTCTTAGCTTCCCAGAGGTGTACATAGTGCCAACCCCACTATCATAGTTCTTATCCTATAGAAAGAGGACCTGATATGCCCTTTCACCAAATACTGAAGAAATCAATTATATATTCAAGGACTTAGGAAATAACAACTGGGTGGGCCTAGCACAAGACTCAATGAAAAGATTCTGCTGTGAGGTACCATGCACTGATTCTGTGGGGATTTAGTTAGGGACAAAGACTGGATTAGGACTCCCAAGAAACAGGGACCCAGAAGAAGTTCTCAATGTTGAGAAAGTTGGTTTGGCAGAACAGAGGTGTTTTGAGGGGGAGAAAATTGTTATACATGAGCATATTGAAAATACAGACATAAACATGATTAACATTTCAGGTTATGTGCTTCCAGATCTCTCTCTCTCTCTGTCACACACACACAGACACACACATTTTATTTAATACTAGGGGACTGGTGCACAAAAATCTGTGCACTGGGGGGTCCCTCAGCCCAGCCTGTGCCCTCTTGCAGTCTGGGACCCCTCGGAGGATGTCCACCTGCTGGCGTGCCTGGTCAGCCTTGGTGAGGGGCTGATGGCTATTTGCAGGCTGGCCAAACCTCCCAGTGGGAACCTTCTTGGGTGTGGCAATCTTGGGTGAGGGTCTGAGGACCATTTTCAGGCTGCCCACAGCTCCCATTGACTCAATGTCCCAGCGAGGCTGGCTGGAATCAGGTTTCTGGGGTTTATTTATCTTCTATAATTGAAATTTTATTGCCTTGAGTGGAGCCTTCAGCTCCATGGCTTCTATAATTGAAACATCGTTGTCTTGAGCAGAGGCCTGGCTGGCTTAGGCAGGCAGTTTCAACTCTATGGCTGGTGCAATGTAAGCCTCCTGTTTGCTGTAGCTCCGTGGTTGCTGGCCGCCATCTTGGCTGGGTTAATTTGCATATAGCTGCTCTGATTGGCTGGTGGGCATGGCGTGGCTGGTGGGCGTGGCTTGGGTGTCTTGGAGTGATGGTTAATTTGCATGTTACTCTTTTATTAGATTAGATAATATGGTGAATAACTGCTATGTACTGAATCTCTCAAAACTTGTATGTTAAATCCTACCCCTGGTATTTGGAGATGGGGCCTTTGGGAGGTTATTGGCTGAGGTCACAAAGATGGGATCCAATAATGGTGAAATTAATGTCCTTATAAAAAGAGGATGACACAAGTTTTCAAGGAAAAGTCATGTAGTACAATACCAGGAAGAGGGCCTTCAGTGAGATGGCACCCTGATCTCAAATCTTCAGCTTCAGAAACTATGAGAAATAAGTGGTTTTTGTTTAATCCACCCAATCTATGGGACTTTGTTATAGAGTCCCAAACTGACTAAGACAATATATTTTTACATTATTGAATATTCTTTTCCAACATCATGTTGATACACTTATAGTAGCACATTGTATGAGACACTCTAGTCTTGGGTATTTTCTTCCACTTTGATCCATTCAAGGTTTATTTAAAATTTGTTAGGATAATACTAGGGTAACCCTCTTTAAGACATGCTTTTTCTTGGTTCGAGACTGAATGACCTGGATATTCTGTGAGGCATCTTCTCTCTGGTTGGCTGGCTGGGATTTCTGCCTCCAGCAGGCTAAAATGCAAGCATCTGCTACAGCTCACAGCTTCCCACAGCTCTTCTCTTTCAGATTCCAGGGAGTCCTATCCTGAAGTACAGCTTTGTATTTGTCCAAAGACTTGCGAAGATCCTAGACATTTTCTAGAGCTCTTTCACTGTACCGCTTCCTTCTCTCTCATGTCCTGCCTACAAATTCCAGCTACTCAGCAGCCCCAAAGGTGCTTTGCCTGGGCTCTACTTCTCTGCCTTCAGTCCACAAGGGCCGCTAAGCTGAGAACGGGTAATCTGGGACTAACTTGTGCATTTCTCTTCTCTCTAGAAACACAGTCCTGCACTTTCTGTTTTCTGATACCTGAAAAAGGTTGCTTCTTCTACGTTCTGTGGTTTTGTAGCTACTTATAACAGGGGGGCAATTCTGGTCCCAGTGACTTCATCATGCCCCAAACTAGTTGTCTTGTTTCACTTGTAAAATTGTTCTGCTGTTAAAAACAAATTTCCAGTGGACATATGTTTAGCTTTCTATATACAGATACCCCAAATAATTTTCTTTGACTACTTATTAAAAGTAATAATACTGAGTCAAGATATAGAGTTTATGAAAATTTCCTCTAATTATACTGTTCCTTTTAGCTATATCCCAGCATGCTTCATTAATAAATGAATAATTTTAATTGATTGATTTTACGATAAAGGAAACACATGTATATTGTACACCTTTCTCTCTTCATAGAGTCAAGTAGAACTATAATGAAAATAAATCTTTCTCATGGATCTATATTTATTATCTTCAGAAGAAACCAACAAACATTAACAGTTTCTTATGTATTTTTCATAATGTTCTAGGTCCATAAATACATATATATTTTTTCCATTCCTTTGTTTTATGATACAGATGGGAATATAGTCTTTGCATTGCTTTGCATCTTTTTAAAAATTCATATCTTGAATAGATTTTCATATTTGTTCAGATTTATCTGTCTTATTTTTAAACATAGCTCTACTTCCTAGATGTACATAATTTAATTAATCAATTCCCTATTGATGGACATTTATAGTGCTTTCACTTTTAGCATTTCAGGCAATGCTACAAGGAAAACTTTTGCAAGCCTTCATGCAGATAATAAAATATACTTCTAAGTTAAGTTCCTAAAGTGTATTGGTAAGTGAAAATAAATATGCATTTTATTTTATTGGATATTATCAAAATGCTCTCCAAAGAGATTCCACCAATTTTCACTGCCACCAATAACAGATGATACCATCTGATGGCCCACATCCTCTGTACACTGTGAAATACAGTTTTTTAGTCCTTGCCAATCTGCTAGGTTAAAAAAATACCATCTCATTTTTGTTTGTTATTATTTAATTAGGAGTAAGGTGGTGCTTATTTCCCTGTCTTCATATTGGTATTTATTTAAACTGCTTGTTCATGCCCTTTCAATAACAAATTTTAGTGAGGCCAAGCTGGGTCAGCTGGGCCAAGCTACTACTAATTTCATTGGAATTATGTGAACAAATCTCATGAACCATGTGATTTACCCCAAGGAGATGTTTCTGAAGTTGTATATTTTTCTAGAATTTATGAGATATTTATTTATTTATTTATTTATTTATTTATTTATTTATTTTTCTTGTTTTTGTTATTCCTCACCCAAGGATATTATTCCTATTGATTTTAGAGAGGGTGAAAAGGAGGGGAAAATACACAGAGAGAAAAACATTGATGTGAGAGAAACACATGGATTGGTTGCCTCCTGCAACAGAAGTACATGCCCTTGACTAGAATTAAACCTGAGTCTCTTCAGTCCTCAGGCCAACACTCTAATCACTGAGAAAAACCAGCTGGGGCATGAGGTATTACTTTTAATGAACTTTATTATCTAAATTATTAATTCACATCATTTCTTTTTAAGTGTTTGATTATACCAATATCTCTCCTTATTGTTACATATAAAGAATGGGGTTTAAGTCCTTCTTAAAAACTCTGGTTGTAAGAAAAGCAAAATTCGTTGTCATTTTTAGACACCTGGATCTTCTCTGAATGCTGTCTGTCATCACCTTACAGTTCTGGTTCCACTTCCTTCCCACATCTGAGAGGGGTGAGGTCGGATGTCCGCACTACAAGAGTTGCCAGCTTAATGACAGAAGGTCACGTCCCATATTATTATGAAGGCATCTTGGAGCAAGTGTTATTGGTGTGAATACTTCAGAGACAAATTCTACGTCATTGGGACTTGAGTAAAAGCTGCTAAAGGGACTTATTCTTTGGGGCTTGTTCCCCAGGCTCCCTCAGGAGCTGCCTAGCATAGCTCTGGGAACATAGTGAAGACTGCACTTGAACTTGTACTGGACCAAGCCTGCCTCCCACTTCTCTACATCTTGGGCTTTGGCATCCCTACTGTGTGCCAATATATAATGAACCTACACATGGTGTCTCAAGAAAAAGAAAACACTATAAGTGTCACACAGTCTCCCAGGGCTGTGAAATGAAAGGGTTGGTACTACTGGCAACAACATTTCTTGGCTGAAAGAAGATCCATGGCACAGAGGATAGCTGAACTGTTGGTGTGGACACTCACTTAAATCCTTAAATCCGTAAGCCCTCACCTCATTAATCTGGCTGATCAGGACATCAGACTATACCACCTTCTGTGAATAGGCTTTTTTGGTGAATTCTTAAATAGAATTGGCCTCCATGGCGGCTCCATAATTGTGACCTTATAACAGTTACCATGGAAAGAATTCCTCGATTATAAATAATGACAATGTGAGTTTCCTAGTTACCAAGTGTATTTATAAAGTGCATTCCAAAGGTACATGACATTTAATTCCAGCCTATTTTTAGAAATTAAAGGATAAAAAAAGAAAACACCCCCTTTTTTTCAAAATAATTGTGCTATTTTTCCAAGTCTCATTATAGAACAGTAGATCTATATGACTATTAGGAAAAAAATAAAGATTTTAGGTAATATACCATTCCTGGTTAAGGAAGTATTTACAACAACATAGGTTTCAGTGTTGAGTCACTCTGACCATGTATCAGAATTAGATTTATAAAATTTATCTTGGGAAAATGTAATGTACCTCAATTATGTCATCAGACACAAAAAATGGGAGGGCAAATATGCCTTTTACTTTGCAAAATAATTTTCTTAACAAAAACCATTATTTCTCATGCAGAGCTCTTGAAAGCAAAGGCTTACGGAGAGAAGTCATGGACCAGAAAAGGGAAGTGAGGATTCCTAAGGGATATATTCCAAAAGAAAAGCTACTAACTGGGTTTTAAATAACTTCTTAATGTGCTGCAGAAATGCAGGTTCGACAAAGGTATGAAAGCAATGGAAATATAGCAATTTATATGTCTTGTTTAATATTTCGTCTTTCTTGAACACTATTCCAGGAGATGCTTCAAAGAAGTTGGTGCATAATGTTTCTTCAACTTGGTTTCAATGTCTCATAATGAGGAAATTTACTCCTTTCTGAATCTTTGGTCTCAGACCCTGAAACATGAAAATCAGTTCCTTAATAACTGGAACCTGTACCATTAAAATTCTTTTCTCTCCATATATATTTAATGTATTATATATTTGAAGTTTCTTCGTTCAATTTCAATAAATATTTATTGAACACTGTATTAGGTTTCTATGGATCCTGTAGCAAATCATTACCAAACTTAGTGCCTTAAAAGAACACTAACTTATTATCTAACAGTTCCATAAGTCAGAAGTCTGAGAAGGTTCAGTAGGGCTGAGTTCCTTTGAGAGGCTTTAGAGGAGAATATGTATTCTTATCTCTGAAGCTTCTAGGCACCCACCTTCCTTGGCTTATGGCCTCTTTCAGCCACCTTTATGGCCTAAAGTCAGCAATGGGGGGTGAGTCCTCACATCACATCACATCATCACATCACATCACATCGCTCTAACTTATTCCTTCCTCACATCTTCCTCTCATTCTCTTCTGCCTACTTCTTTCTCTGATTAGAGTCCTTGTGATTATACAAGACCCACCTGGGTAGTCTAGAATAGTCTCCCCATCTCAAGGTTCTTAACTTAGTCCCATTTGCAAAGTCTCTTTTGCCATCGTAACACATCCACAGGTTCTGGGAATTGCAACCTAGACATCTCAGGCTAATATTCCTCATGGCAACAAGGTAGCTCCATATAACCAAGCATCACAGCATGGTTATAATTATTTTCTTTTTTACTTCTTTCAGAGTGTTTTTTTGGGAGCAAAAGAATTTCCCAAATTTCTCCAACAGATATGTTCTTTAAGATCACTGGCTACAATTGCATCACATGCCCTTGCCCGAAAGCAATTCTAATAAAGAGGAATCTGTCCCCAGGGACCCAGGGATCACTTGAGTTAAGCAAGAGCCACTCCAAGAACTGGAGTTGTGCCCCCTGCCCTAACTTCATGGCCCATTTAAAAATACGTAAACTTCCCTAGGAAGGAGAATTGGCCATAGCTAGGAAGTAAGTGACCCTTAGTTTCTGCCTTTCTTGGAAATCAAGAGCTGTAAGGTTGGATAAGGTCAAGGAACTTAAAACTGGAAGAGGTTTCCAAGTCCATCGGGAATAAGGTGAACTGATCAGTCATCATGCCAACCTTTCTTTGTTGAAAAAGATCATATCCTTTATATTCAGATGGAACAACAGCCAGCTGAATGTAGTAATATTTCAAGTGTTAGTTACACCTCATAAGAATAGTTAGAAAAGTGTCAAGACCTTCTTCCCACATGCAATTTTTTCAGCATCTACTAAATGTACTATTTCAACTAGAAACTAGAACTTCAAATAAAGAAACCTCAGTTTGGGGCTAGTTTATTTATTTATTTTTCTCTTCTGCTTATTTTGGGATTTATGTCTGAATTTATGCTGACTTTTCTAAATATGTTTACAAAACCTCTGTAGTTCTTTATTATTTTTAATCCAAGCTTAAAATGTGTGTCCCTGCCACTAGGTATTTGATACAAAAAGGCAATTTCTACTTGAAAAAGCAATGGCAAATAGTTCCTAAGGCATATTCATGTTTCACTGTGGGCATAATTCTTCATTCTGATTTACACACTGATTATCTATTCAGAGGAAGCACTTAGTCGCCACTTAAAATGTAGGAAAACTTTCCATTACCATCAACTGGAAGACTGTGAGCCAAGCAACATACTTTATAAGCACAATACAAATGTATAAAACAAGATACCAGGCTTCAACCCCTTCCCCCAAGTAATTTCATGAGAAAATGTTGGGGTTTTTTTAATAGTCAATCACAGAAACAGCTTTTCAACTCTTAAAATGTGAGTAGCGAAGTGAAAGTTTTTATTGCTAAAAAGGGGGTCTTGCTCTAGCCGGTTTGGCTCAGTGGATAGAGTGTTGGTCTGTGGACTGATGGATTCCAGGTTTAATTCCAGTCAAGAGCACAGGCCCGGGTCGCAGGTTCAATCTCTAGTGGGGAGCATGTAGGAGGCAGCTGATCAGTGATTCTATCTCATCATTGGTGTTTCTATCTCTCTCTCCCTCTCCCTTCCTTTCTGAAATCAATAAAAAATATTTTTAAAAGAAATTAAAAAGGGGGGCTCCGTTTAGGTTAGAAGTAGCAACTTGCATGCCAAGGTACATTCATGAATGTTTACTTACAATAAAGCTTTAACAGATGCCACAGTGATTAGAGTATAACCCTTATCCTTTTGAAGTCAACAAAACACAGACTTCTTTCAATCATAGGACATGTTAGTTAGCTCTCAGGAGGAAACTCTGGGGTGGGACATAGCAACATTTTTATATTCATGCAGAGCAGAGGTGAGTTTACACAAATAATTTATGGAAAGCTAGGAATATTCCAGAAATTTAGTCTTTTGTGCTAATATTGCCTATAATCACCAGGAAAGTATAGTCCAAGAGTCTGCATCACATGCTTCTGGGAAAATCTTTCCTGACATTTTAATTCATTGAAATAAAATTGTATGATCCCCATTTAACATTTTGGTAAGACTGAAAAAGCATCGCTGCAACTTACGAAGCTTTGGCCTGTTTGATTTTGATGCCAGACTTCAGCATAGCTGTTTCTCTGGGTGGCAACCAGGTGCAGATCACAGAAAAGAGGTCCTACCCCAGGAGAGTTGATATAATTGCCATGAAAATGCAGCACTCAGGTCTCCTGTCATAGGGAGCATGAATGACTGATTCTCCCAGTTGCTGCCTTTCTGGATGCACTAACACAATCACTTCCCATAGGCTGGTCACAGACAATGACTAAACACAGCTAACTTTCACATAATAATTACACAGGATTCCGCTACTGGGCAACTTTAATTTAGTACTCTCCACTGTCCTCCTGATCCTCTCATGGAACTGCATTGAAATCCAAGACTTTTCTTACCCAAGCCCTCTTCCTTTTCTCTCTGCTTTCATAGGTGGCAGGCCTGTATCATGGTCTGCATGCTCACTGCATCATATCTTGTACCCACCCCAATCCATCTCTCACAGGTCTAATCCTATCTTGGAGTCTTTGTCTAGATAGATCTGAACAAACTTACTTTGCTTCCCATAAGTTCACCAAAAGGCACCACGCTTGAACAGAATGTGAAGACTCTATTGAATAATAAATACTAAAACATGATCACTGCATGAATCATAAAATTTTTAATTTTATAATGGATACATTTTCATAATCTAATAAATACACAAAGCCAATAAAAATTGGCCACCAAAGTCCCTTTAATAACTACATATTGCAAACTTATAAATTTTATAAAACTTCTTTGGGAGGAAAATGGATTGCCTCAGTACATGGGTACAGGTTGAAAATGTTCCGGTACTAAACTACAGTCCCTTGGGATGGCTCTCAAAATCAATGGTGAGGGGAAATCCTCCCAATGGGCATTGTTTCAGGTGTTTCACTTGGTTATTCATATTGTGAAAAAAGAGAACTAAAAATGACAAGAATTTATGGAGACTCAATATTATGCTTTTTTTCAGCAAGAGAGTATTTTATAATGTGAAGGCATGCCTCATCTCTCCTAATCCCTTCCAGATGGATTCCCATGGTTCTTGAGTTAAAGAAGCAAATTCTCAGCATTGCTTACTGGCCTTGTGTGACCTAGACCCTCCTGAACCCTGAAGTCACCCCTGCACTCACTGTGGAGGAGCCTTCTGGGACTACAGCTCCCTCCTCCCTTCTACCTGAGTGTCTCCCTCTTACCGCTGTACTTCTGAAATATGTCCTCCTTCCCTCTTGACCTGCTGGGCTCTACTCAAACTTCAGGTCTTCAGCTGAAATTTTACTTTCTTGGGAAACTTTTCCAGATCCCAGAAAAGTTGCATCTTCTATGACAAAGATAACAATGCGTCCTGGTTTATCTGGGCAGTTCAGGTTTTCACCAGTTGTCTGGTTACTGCCCCCTCTCATTCACTGGTTTCAGGCATCTGGTCCCCCCACATATAATTCACTTTACATACTATACTTGTGCTTCATCAGAATTACCCAGCTATTGAAAACATGTATGATTTTGTTTTTTAGTACCTGCTTTCTTAGAGAAACTATAAGAAATATATTGGCAATAATATGTCTAGTGTGTTCCATCACTGAATTTCCAACATATAGTAGACTCATGGGCACATCTAAGATGCTCAGCAAGTATTTCTCTTTTTTTCTTTTCTCTTTTTACTATTTTTTAAATTTTGTTTTATTGCTTAAAGTATTACAACGAGTGATAGATAGGTCTCCATTTTTTCCCCCTTGACATTCCCCCCTCCTCCCTTACCCCCCAGTTTCTTGGGTCCATTGATTATGCTCATATGCATGTATGCAAGTCTTTCAGTTGATCTCTTAACTCCCCCCCAAACCTCCCCACCCTTCCAGCTGTAGGTTGACAGTCTGTAAAATACCACATGACCTCACTTATTTATGGATAATAAGGACCATTATAAATTGATAAACATAAACAAATACAGAGACAGATCAGCAAGTATTTCTTGAATGAATGAGAGATTGACTGAAAAATTGGGGCATTGAAATATTATCCAATTGCTTTCATCAAGGATAAAAAAGTTGTAGGTCTTGCTTTAATTTACATTTATTTGATAACTACAAAGATAGATATTTTTCTTTACTATTTATATTCCATTATGAATTTTTGACTCATATCCTGAGCTCTTTCACTTTTTGTGGTCTTTATAATGTTATTATGTTTGTGAACAATTTATTTATTATAGACACCAATCCTTTATCTGATTTATTTGATGCAGACTACAAGTGACAGTTGTTTTCAATTATTTTTTCTTATTTTTTTAAATTTCTGTTGCTTTCCATCTTTTATATGATAAACATTTTTATAGTAAAGAGTCTGTTAACCATTTATTTTATTATTTCATTTCTTTGTCTAGCATACTTATTCTAAATTTGTAATAAATGTTTTTGCTTATTTCTTTTATCATAAATTCTTGGTTATTTTTAAGCTGTTTGTCAAAATTAATTTTGACATTTGATCTAGAATGTGGATTGAAACAAGTTTATCTCCATTTTCTTTGGCTATATAATAACTTTAAAATATAGCTTGTTACAGATGAACTTTAGTCCAACTCCTTCTACTCCATAACTGTCATAGCACATGCAAAGTAATGCTGTTGTATGTGAAAATCTTTGTAAACAAGATGGTCATCTTAATAAATGGCATGGAATGAGGAATCTGATCATTACCACCAAGTTTTCCCGTAGTTATTGGTAAATAAAATTTTAGTCTGGTGAGGGTAGAGGGGAGGCAAGTGGGAAAGGAAATTGTATACAGGAAGACAGATGTTTCTCTTTCCATCTGGACCTCAGATATAAGTTAAAGATGAGAATATTAATCTGACATTCTTAAGTCATGTCTTTTCATTTATTAACTTCAAAAATATTTGCTGATGCCCTCTAGCCTTGCATATGCACCCTTGTGAGGAAATGTATGCATTCAGAAGAAGGTGAATGGGATCAGGGATGAAGTCTATGCTTCCACAAGTATACAAGCCTTCCCCAAAGAAACATCAGTCTTCATTCACAGCAGCTGACCCACTGAACCCAATGGTAGCTCAGAGATGTTTGTGAAATTATGCATTAAAAACAGATGAGAGTGGGATAGGGTAAAGCCATCTATACCAGAAACTCTACACATTCTTAGCCAATGTGGCGCACAGTCAAGTCTCTCCAGCAAAAGGACAGCCTTTTAGACCAAGTTGAAACTTAAGGTGGAGGTTTCTTCTAATGGCATTGATTAACCAAATGCTGTCAATGAGCACAAATTTATAACTGACTTTTGGTCATTGGTTACCAAATGCCTCATAATCAACTTCATTTTGTATTCTTTCTTTTTCTCAAGAAACTAAGTAGATCTTAGCTCATTTCATTTATTTAAAATAAAGATTAAGTCTCTCGTTTGTTTTACAGCTTTCATTTTTGAGGGGGAAAAATGATGAGTGCATTATTTTCAGCAAAAAAATGGAGAAAGGAAGTCTCCATTAACCACCATATTGTTCTTGTATTTCTCCTTTTCTTTTTGGTTATTGTATTACCATTTGCTCTTATGGATATGAATGCTGCCATTTCCTTCTATAATGAGTATTGTGCTGCTTTCTTTGTTAGGCTGACCTTGTCCTCCTTTAAGATAGTTTAATAAAATGCTAAACTTGAAGATCAAAACAGAACTTCTAAAAAGAAAAGAATAGCAACTTTTGTTTGCTTAATTTTTACGATTTAAGAAAGATATTTTGAGTAATTAATGCATTGTAATCTAAAGGTCAGACTCAGGCAATATTGAATCCTATTTTTATAGAGTGTCCCCCAAGTCTTGCTTGTGATCTTGTAAAATGCATATCATCCATTCATCAAATCTTTATTGACTGTGCCAGCCATCATAATAGGTTTTAGCATTGAACAAGCAGATAGAATTCCCTGCCCCTTGTCTAAGTGGATACTCAGCAGATGAGGTCTACAATATACACCCATCTGAAGTTCTGTTTCCATAGACCACAGTTTCCTAGTATAGCTCTTGTTTTTCTTTCTTTCAGCCCTTTGGGGGAGAAGTATAATAATGCATAAATTTAAAATAGTATCAAAAACATCCACAGCTGTTCCTAGAAGTTATTGTAGTATTTAAAATCCAGCCAAGCTGATGCCACTGTGGCTGATTTCATGGCACCATGACATTTTATGTATTTCTGTAAGAGAGAGAGAACATATTTTGCTGTTGTACCTTCAAGTCAGTTTGGGCTGAGGCAAACATCCTTTTTCTTTATTATCTTTGATAATCCAGTATCTACAAATCAAATGTTGTCACATCTAGCACTTAAGTGTTTTAGAGACTATTTCATACTGAGAAGGAAAATAAAAACGTTACAGAGCATTTGTTACATATGTTACATATGTTGAATTATTACAAACCACCAGTGCAGACTGAGAAGCCTGCACTCAATACCATGGACACTGGCATACTGTCCTTCCACGAGAATCCCCAGCCACTTCTGGCTTAGTATCAAAAGTGATCACTTGAATGGGCCACAGTGCTAACCTGTCAAAGACCTCCTTTCCAGAATTTTCTGACTTTGCTGACGTGATTGGGTTCTCTTTAGGAACAGCATGGTCAAACATTTGGTAACTGAGTTTGCACAAATAGCCCCTCAAAAGCCTATTTGTTTACCTGTTTGTTCTTTTCACTCATTCCTTTAACAAATGCTTATTGTGCCAAACACTGAGCTTTGTGTGGGAGAAAGTTGAGAGCAAAAAACAGATTCTGTCTGTTGCAAGTACATATGTCAGTTGAACCCATAATTCAGCAAACAGCAACGTATTTGTTTCATTTTGTTTTCTGTACATTGGGAACGCTGTCTCTTTCTGTGGTCTGAGTACAGACTGTCGGTTACAAGTTTTACTCTTTTATTTGTTGGTTCCATGGCCTTGAGCCATAGCCTCCCTCAATTTCCTCATCTATATAACTTGGAAAAATAGCCCTGAACTCTCAGGAATTAACCAATTAGGGATTTCAAAGGATTTGAAAATCTTTCATGGTTTTGCTGTATTATTTTATTAGGAGTTTTATTAATATGCTTCATCTTTTGTAGTTTTGTAAATTATAAGCAATAAGTGATGTGTCCTTTGTTACATTTACACTATTGATCTTTATTCTTGATTCAATTGACTGTTAAGTGAACCTCTTTTCATTGTTGGGGTTTTCCTTTTCATTTCAAAGAATTCCTCAGCATAGGGAAGTGTGTTTCTTCACATGTCACTTTCAAAATGTAGTATTTTTGTGGATTTTGAAGTTATTCTAAGTGTTTTACATTATTTCAATATGGAGAAGGGCAAATTTGCTGCGTATAGAATGAGAGAGAAAGAGGGAGGGAGAGAGAGGAAACACATTCAAATGCTTCTTACAGATGAGAGGCCTAATAGCAGACAAATATAAAAAAGATAGTTCAATGTATGTGTATAGGTTGAAGATAATAAAACAGAATTGGTGAATAAAATATTATAATAAAATTCATGAAGTTAGAAACATATCTACTATCTGTGTATAGGAGCACATAAATGCAATGTAAATAATTTCCTAACTATAGTAAAATGAGAAATTATATGGCTGATCTATTTTTAAAGTAGCACCTTGTTTATAATGATATTTTTTTAAATCCCTAACTTCTAATTAATGCAAGATAAACAACCCATCTAGCACATTCTATCATTACCAAATTACCTGTGCTTCATAAAAGAATCACTCCTTATTGCATTTTAAAATCGTGCGTATGTGAAAATTCCTTTCACTGACAGCATTTTCCCAAGTTTACTATAGTACATATTTTTCTGTATATTCTGTAAGACTACCATTAATTTTCACTAGTTATGCCAAACTTTACTCCTTTATAGCATCATGAAAAGGGTATGTCCCCCTCCCTTCAGATCAAAACCCACTCCATTTTTATCCATGAATTTTATGGCTCTTCCATTTAACTCACAAATGCATTCATTCTGTTATACAGTGCGTCCTGGGAGTAATTCCAGGAACAGCAAGCCCCATTCCTGCCCTTTGTTTTTAAAGCAATTTTATTTCCTTATGAAACCCTCCCACGGGCACAAGTGGCGTGGCAGCCTCTGCCTCGCATCATCTCTGTGCATGCCGGGGAGCGCCGCATGCAGTGTGACCTGGGTCCAAGTCCGGGGTAAAATGCGGTGTCCTGGTGTAACGGTGATCTGTGTGGTCAGCAGGAGCTGGCCATTGGATGCTTCAGAAGCTGCAAGGAAGGCAGATCTCTCAGCTTCCCTCCGGGGCTAAGTGGGCAATGCCTGTCCAGGGGTGGTGGGAATTCACCCACTGACATGCAGCTTTCTGGGTTCCTGATTAAAATATCCCCTCCCCTAACATTTTGGTCCCTCCAGTGACTTCTTGTGTATCAGAGAGAAAGAGACAGAGAGCATTCCACGAAAATTTGCCGTATTACAAGATAAGATGTGATCAGATTTTTGAAGGAAAGAAACGGTGCTCTGACAGAGAATGACAAGAGTCCATTTGACCCAGGGAGCCCATCCAAGCTGAAATGTAAATGAAGTCATCCCAGTCCTGTGAAATGCAGAGGGGAATGGTCCCAACGTGAAAGAAATCACAAATGTGAAGTCTTCTTATGAAATAAAACCTCTCCTGTCCAAAGAAGGAAAATGATGGTATCTAAAGGCCCTACATGGAGTGTAGCTAAGGTGACTACAGGTTTACTTTTGATCTCTCAATGTCTATCAATAATCAAAAGGAACACGTGAGTCAACCAGAAGCAGTAAGGTGAAAAAGACAGAGGTAACTTACATTTCGGGCGGAGCGGTGGGGTGGACAATCGTCTGCCTTGAATATGTAGAAATAACAGCTGCAGGCCATCGGGTTTGTTTATAGTGGACAGCCAATGACAGTAAGTCAGAGGGCCCAGGCAGGGGGATGAAAGCCAGAAGAGACAGAGAAACTGAACCCCAAAACTCCAAATGAAGCAAGAGACTTAGGTACCTGGGAAGGGTTTGAGGGCAAAGTTCGTGTTCAGCCCCAAGAGAATGAATGAGTGGCCCTCCAGATCAAGCCCTGGGACTTGTTTGTCACAACCAGCTTAAATAAAAAGAGGACAAGCTGCCTTTGCAGAGCAAAATTAAAAGATTTAACTTTAATTTTGGCAGTTTGTCTAAGAGAGAGCTCTTTGTGCAATTTCATTATGATGGGCCTTGGGGCCCTTTTCTTCATGCTTTTTTGTGCTCAGGTTGCTTGAGCTTCTTGGAGGAGTAATTTTATGGTTGTTCTCAAATTTGGGAAATGTTTGGACAATAGTTTTCCAATAGTTTGGTTGGTTTGTTTCTCTTTTCCTCTTAAGGGACTACTATTATACATATTTGAGGCTGTTTAAAATTTCCCCACAATCTAATGATGCTCTGTGCATTTCTTTGCCAGCCTCTTTTTGTTTTGTTGTTTGTTTGTTTTTTGCTCTGTGTTTCATTTTGGATAGTTTTTTTTTTTATACATTTTCAAGTTACTGATCTTTTCCTCTACAATGTCTAGTACACTACTATGCTCAGCTAGTATATTTTTCTCCTCCGATATTGTAGTTTTCACCATTATAACTTAGATTATCTGACTCATTTTTGTATCTTCTGGATTTCTACCTCAATGCTTGATGCTCAAAAACATACTCAATTTTTTCCTATAATTTATTAAACATGTAGAATGGAACATATAGAACACAACTGATTTAATATTTTTATTAATAATTGTATCATCTGTGTTATTTTCAGACCTGTTTGGGGTTTGTTTCTATTTTTCTGCTTCTTTTCATACTGGCGATTTTTCATTAAATGGCAGACATTGTGTATCTTATCTGTGATGACTATGTCTGTATCCTTGTAAGTAACTTGCTCTTTGTACTAGGACACAGTTGCATTACTTGGGAACAGTTCGGTCTTTTTAGGTCTTGCTTTCACTGGGACCAAAGCAGTCTTTAGTCCAGGGTTATGTGTGCCCACAGTCAGGCAAAACCCCCCACAGCACCCTACTGGAACCCCACAAACTTAAAGTGTTTTTCTCTCTGGTGAGTGGGAACACACTCTATTCCTGGGCTTGTGAGAACTTCAAGAGCTGTTTCCACAATTCTTTCAGGCAGTTCTTTCCCCAGATGAGGATAGTTTCCTCTTGAGCATGCAATGATCTTCAGCTGAAGACTTAAGGAGACTCCTTCTTTAGTGCTTCCGTGCGCTCATTCTCTCTCTCTCTCTCTCTCTCTCTCTCTCTCTCTCTCTCTCTCTCTCTCTTTCTCTCTCTCTCCATCTCTCTTCTCCCTGGTACTTTACAGAGGGTACTCCATCCACTTTGGCCTCTTTGGGTTCTTAGTAACATCGCCTCAATTCAGTGAAACAGTTGTTCCTAGGGAATCATCTTCCTATGCTGCCACTGGAGACGCTGTCCTGGCAGTACTGGGGGCAATTACACGGTTATCCTGTTTGTTTCCTATCTCTCAGGATCACGGCCCTGTGCTGGCTGATATCTAATGTCAGAAAACCCATGTTCCTTATTTTTTACTGTCCCTTTTGTTGTTTCACTTAGGAGAGAAATCCAGTCCCTGAATCTTCCCCTTGGTCAGAAGAAAAATCAAAATAGTCAATATCTGTTTTTCTAAAGTTATAAAAGGTAAATGCAAAGAGCAGATAGATGGAGCAGAGAACCATCAAAAAACTGTATCAAATAATGACTGAATTAAACAAAATAACACCGAGGACAACAGATAATATTTATCAATGGCTTTCAGAGTGCCAGCCTCTATTCTAAGTACTTATATGAATCATCTTGTTAATACTCTGAACAATCTTCTGAGGTAGGTAGTTTTTAAAATGCCCATTTTATAGATATGAATACATCTATAAGAGAAATTAGTTAAATTGCCCAAGAAATTGTAGTTTACCAGGTATCGGAATAGAGCCCAGGTTATCTAATTTTAGATTCCATATTCTAACACTATAGAAAAATGACAAGTTATTCAGAACAGAATAGTAGCAACTAGAACCTTAAGGGAAAAAATATGGAATTTTATTGGCTTTGTTAGATACTCTTAATTATTCATATTTCATAATTATTCGTCACACCCTTGTTTTTTCCAAGACCAGTGCAGTCTGGGGAGACAAAGCTATGCATCATTATGAAATCATATATGATTTACTGCCTCCACCCCTGCTGGCACACTTTCTCCAACTGTCTGAATACTCATCTGGAAACCTTCCTCTTTGGTTCTAAAGTGTTCTAACATTTTAGACAGAAGCCACAAGTTTCTCTTTCCTGTGTATATTATGATCTCTTTGTGTTCAATGCACCTCTCAAAACCAATGCACTTCATTACATAAATACAGAGAGCGATAAACATCATAGGCCCACCAAGTCTACACAATGTTTCACTTACGAACATATTTTTTAAATGATCAAGTTTCACTCTGACAATTTTTTTTCACAGTCTATCTCTGGCACTATTGAATCTGATGTATGGAAGTCATATGACCTCAATGTAATGGTGTTGGTGGACTTCATTTACCATTTCCTATCTTCTGAGTGTTAATATAAATTTGTAAAGGCCACAGTATTAGATGGGATGTAAACTTGTGGTGGAATGCAGAGAGGCGACTTGTTATGAATTTTGTGTTTGAGACCCTACATGTCCTGCAGTAAAGCTCTGAGCTGGCCCAGCCCCTGCAGCTGCAGCCATGGCAGCCTCCACCCAGGACAGGCACATCCTGTCTCAATCATGTGCCTTCTGCATGTGGCTACAGACCTTTTTCCAAGACACCTCGGCCACTCTCCTCGGTCATGTGTCTTCCATCACCAGGCTTGCCATTGCTGTAGCAGACCCTTTTCCTTAAAAGTCGCTGTACAACTTTGTAACAAAACAAAAAAAATGTATTTGTCAGAATATTTACTGAGGAGGAGAAATAGAACCAAGATCCTATAATATGAGGGGCAAAAGAGAATGACATATAGTAGCTCCAGGTTCAAAGGTCTGTTACGCTATGGGAAATGCTCACAGATTAGAAAGGGTGTCAGTCAGGATGGTCTACCAGGCATCCTCAAACTACGGCCCGCAGGCCACATGCCGGGTGTTTTTGCCACCGCTGCCTGTCCTGCTTAAAATAAGATATGTGCAGTATGCATAGGAATTTGTTCATCGTTTTTTTTTTAAACTATAGTTCGGCCCTCCAACGGTCTGAGGGACAGTGAACTGGCCCCCTGTTTAAAAAGTTTGAGAACCCTTGGTCTAGGACACTACTTACTAACAAATACCGCTCAGTTCTCAGGGGTTACTCAGGCTGGCCAATAGCACCAGTTTATTTCTTACTCATATTCGATGTCTATCTGGCATCAGCTTCAGCTCTGCTCAGTGTTATCTTCAGTCTGGGACCTTGTCTAATGGAGCCATTCTCTGGAAGGTTGTCCAACTCGTTGCAGAAGAAGAGAAGGGAGTGCCACCACCATGAGCTGGCTTTCGAGGCTTCTGCCCAGAGATAGTGCATGCCGCTTCCTCTCACATTACCTTGTCCACACAAGAGACATGGCACTCAGCAAGGTAGGTGCTGGCCTTATGCAATCCTCCCAGTTCTCCTGCTAGAAGAAACACAGTATTGTGGCCAACCCTGATATTCATGGGCAAAGAAGTGCAATGCCCCAGGGGGGAAAACATGAATATTTTGAACAATGAAACAACTAGGGAATGAGGACTTTATTCCTCCATCACAGGTTCACATGTGACTTTAAGGACTTAGCCTTACATTCTCCCAGTGAGAGCAGAGCTACATGTTGTTATCTGAACACAGATAACAAATGCCAGCACATATGGAATGGGCATTGGCGTAGCTAAATTGTTGCTCCCAATAAGAAGTAGGTTAGTGGGAAACAGCTACAGACCCAAAGACCAAATGGAAATGACTGTGGGACCTTCCGGTCTCATGTTAGCAATTGTTACGTGGGTCTAAATTATTCAGACTGTAACCCGTAGGGTAGTGCTCAACTCCTCCTTCTCCTGTCCATGTAATGCAGCTGTGAAAAATTCAGAACATAGATGTCAGTCAACAGAGATAATGAAAGTCATGTTCCTATCAGGGATTTGAACAAAAGATTTTTTTTTCAGTTTAAGGATCTCACAGCCCTGGGGAAACAAGGTAAAATGGAGTTTAATTGTCTCATTTAAGAAACTGAGGTTATTTTATTTATATAAAAATTTCTTAGATTAAAAAATCTAATCTGAGACCATGGACAACACCTGTCAGAGGGGCTCTCTGAATCGGCAGCAAGTTGTGAAAGCTTCATTTCCCTCTTCTGAATGTGGGGCTGAAGATCAATTTAGCTATAGAATTAGGGACAGCAAGAAGCATAGAAATTGCACAGTAGAACCTACAGGAAAAGATCACTCGGTGAAGAATTCTGGACAGTGGGAATACTTTTGAGAGCAGAACATGCAGCATGGAAGTGTTTTAATTGTTCCTCATGGTCTCTGCAGACAACCATGCTGATGTAGTAAACCCTCCCCAGCAAAGAGCGTCAGGTTACCAGGGCAGAGCCTCAGGCTGGCCAACCACCTGTTCCAGGAAACGTCGCTTCCTGGGAAGCTTCCCCTGACCTGTGACGGGGGCTCTACACTGAAGAGTCCACATTATTGTTGTTATACTTGAGTCCTTATTATACATCTTTACAAGTAGTACGTTAGCACATGACGTATGGTTTACAAAGCATTTTTTACAAGCATTATGCACTGACAAGGAAATATCTGGAAGCCTCTCTTTCTAATTATATATAATAAATTTTGAAATTATTAATTTCATAATTATGAAAACTGTGCAACCACATGTAAGGGCTGTACCCATTATATTAAGTTTGTGAGCAGAAAGTCGTGCTAAGTAAGAGAAGACAACAACCACACAATCAAATGTTGCATTTTGAACACCTGAGTTTGGCAAAGTTAGTTTGGTCATATTGATCACAGCCATGGTTGCTAGAGCAGAGGACAGCACCAATAGCCATACCCCAGCAGACAATTATTTTCTGGATGTGAAGAAGAGGCCAAAGGGAATGAGAAAACACCAAGTAGTGAATCAAAGGAAGTAACATCAGGAATTAGGAGTTCATCACGAATCAAATGCAATAAAGTAAGAATTGAAAATAGGCTACTCTATCTGCTATATCTGAAGTCATTAGTGACTTTTTAAAGAGTAATTTGAGTAGAGTTGTGAGTCAAGTTCAATTGCAATGTCTGGACAGTTCAGCCCCTGCCTGTTCACATCAGGTGTGCATGCATGCCAGGTAGGGTGGTCACATTCTATGTACATCAGTCCTGGTCTTGTGGAATTCTACTCTAACTATGATTTCCTAGACCATGAACCAGGTTAATAAGTGCATTTTACACACTATAAGACAGGCATCCTCAAACTACGGCCCACGGGCCACAGTGTCTTTGCCTCCGCTGCCTGTCCTGCTTAAAATAAGATATGTGCAGTGTGCATAGGAATTTGTTCATAGTTTTTTTTTTAATTATAGTCTGGTCCTCCAACGGTCTGAGGGACAGTGAACTGGCCCCCTGTTTAAAAATTTTGAGGACCCCTGCAGTGTAAGACCTCATGTGTGCATGCATCCACCCATACACACACACAAATCCTAGGACAAAATTTTCATTAAGTAATACCAGTGCTTACTGTATGCCACATATGTTGAATTTTGTTTCTACTCTATTCTAGTTCATTAAAAACACAATGATCATGACCAACAAAAATGATTCCACAACCACAAACTGGAATGCTTGCTATTAATATTAGAGAAGCAGATGCCTGGAGTGAGGGAAGGAGGGCCAGCAGCACACACTGATCTTCCTTGAGCTTTCTGCTGAATTTTTCAGGGATATCACAGAGCCAGGATGTGAAGGCACCCATCCTCACAGGAGGCTTGGCAGCACTGAGAACCCAGGGCAGTTACTCCCTGTTGCTGGAATTTCAGGTCTTGGTGAGGGAAAGACAAGAGGAAGAGGGAGAGGAAAGTGGGTGGCTAGGTCAGTGGGAGAAGCTGAGCTCCACAGGACATTCCAGGTCCCAGTGCTGCAGGGAAGAAAATGATAACCAGGGATCTCCAACTTCAAGATTCTATTCCTTGCAGGGGCCTCCCCTTTAATCTATAGACATTAACTGAAACCATGGGACCCAGCCTACTCTTGAGGGTGTAATTACCCAAGGACGGAGTGATTGTAGGGGCAGATAGAGAGGTTGTGGAAACATGGAGGAGCAGGTAGGACATAATTTTTCTCCTTTCCTTACCCTTTCCTACCTTCAGTCTGCTCTTGCAAACATGCCACTGATTGTGTTGCTGTCTACTTTTCCTCAGTGCCACAGGCAAAAGTTGGCAAAACCCATGATTCTCACAGGAACTGAAACACAAAGACCACATAGATTCTCAACCCACTCTTTCTGGTCAGGAGAATGCCTGCTTCATGTGACTCCCTCCACACCCCTGGCCAAACCCCACTGTGTCCTAGGAGAAGGTGTATGATGTACATGATGTGCATTTAGTGGATGCATACCAGGTAATCAAGGGGGTGTTTTTTTTCATTTCCCTAAAGTTACCTCTTGTGCTACCAGAGTTCAAAAAACTAATGCACATGGAGATAGAATAGAGCATCCCAAGAGATCGCAATGCATGAAGTCTCTTTCCTCTTCCCTGCTGGGGCACACGCATGCACAGTGCATGCTCAGACACTCCCTGGCACACGTCCACTTAGGGCTGCCCTGTTCCAAGTTCCATACTTTGCAGCTTCATTGTTCTCTTGGCTTCTTTTCTTCTCTCTTTGCTTCCAGCTGACCTGGCACTGAACCCAGGGTTGAATCCTTTGGCCATTTTCTACTTAGTATTCTATCCTGGTCTCTCCTTGGTCACTCTGCTTCTGGTGGAGAAGTTCCCCCTGAAAGAGAAGTGCAGTGAAACAGGGGCAGCAGAGAAAGGATGTTGACGAACAAAGACACATCACTTCATGGTCTTGCTCAGAACCAAACTGTTCTCCCTCCAACCTGTCCAAAGGCAAGTAGAGATAGTTTTTGCTCTTACCGAATACAAAATCTTTTGGCAGGACCACTGACCACAAAAGTCACAATTAAGCCAGCCAAATCTCTGCTCTTTAAGTCAGAAATAGGGCTCAGGATTTTTTCACTTTTTAAATTTTTTCTCAAAGTAAATATTTCAAAGAACACGTCAATAAGATTAGATGATTCCCAGATGGAAGTCAGATATGTTCAAATGTACAATCCCTTGCATAGATATAAGTAAAGAATTTTTAGAAAATAAAACCCTCTACACACTTTAAATTTGACATAAATATCTATTTCGTGGAGAAATTGTAATGCTAAGCACAGAATCTAACAATATAGGTAACATTAGTTGAGCATTTACATCACAATACAAGAGAAGCTATTAGTTCCATTTTCTAAAGAAGAAATGGAGAGATACAGAGGCTAATTTGTCCAGAAAAACAGATAGTGAGTGGCAGGTCAAGATGTAGACCTAGTTCATCTTGCCAATCTGCATGCTTATCTACAGAAATATATCCTCTCATCATTTAACACCCAACTCTAAGGAGAAAAAAAAAAAGAGCTGCTGCTTACTAGCTTCCTATTGGTCCTATAATTATTGTCTTACAGCATTGTCTTGTAACCAGAATAAAATGAATTGAATACTGTCGTATCAAAAACAACCAGATACTATCTATCAGGAGGAAAGCAGATGAAAATGCAAAGGCAATCATCTAAATTAACTCCCCAAACCACAGAATAAAACTAACTTCACTGTGAGGCTTAGAAAAATTGCTTTTTCCATTAACAAATGGAGGGAAAATGACAGAAATGGGCCAGATTTCCTTGTTTGAAGAAAACATCTCTTCTAGTGGAACACTGTCTGCACAAGTCCAAACCAGTTATTCCCACTGGGTGTCAGACACATCCTCAGTTTATCATCATAGCCATCAATGGGTTTGTTGGGTGGAAAAAGAAAACTCATTTGAGTTTTCTATGTGTAGGCAAGAATAAGGGATCTAATGGGAATGCGCCATCTATATTTTATTTGTGGGCAGAGCAAAAGAATCTAGGAGCTCTGTCTGTTATCCCTTTGGCTTTATCTTTTCTCTCAACCTGAAAACTTTGATGTCAAATATACTATCAATTTCCAAACAGTTCTGATAACCATGCAACATACGCTTGAAGGATTCGGTTTATAAGAAATAGACACAGCCTATTTCTAGGGGGGAAAGTGATTTTACTGGGATTAGACAGTCAGCAAATGATACGATTTGCTTAGAAACTTTCCTTTCTCACACACGAATGCAACATAAAATGGCTTCAAACAAAGGGATTGAGAGTCACTAAATAAAGATATCTTCCCAATAATCAAATCCTATGCCGAAGATGACACATCCTTTAATATCTTTCCTCAGAGACAACTTTTTGTCTCATGTCATGAATGCAAACTGGAAGCCATGCTGAGATAAAAGCACTTCCAACCACTTTGCTTTTGAATTCATAATACAAGTTTAAGGCATCTAGATTAGATTCAAAGCTCTTCTATACAGTTTTCCTTTTTGCCAGGTTTCTGGAATTTCCCAAGCTTTTAAAAACATTTTTATTGAATTTTGAGAGAAAGAACGGGAGAGGGAGAAGAAAGAGGAAAACATTGATGTGAGAGAGAAACATGGGTTAGCTGCCTCCTGGACGCACCCTACCAGGGATCAATCCTGCAACCTGGGCATGTGCCCTGATGGGGAATCAAACCGGCAACCTTTTCATGCACAGGATGGTGCCCAGACAACTAAGCCACAGCAGCCAGGGTGAAGTTTCCCAAGCTTTAATCTCATTCTTCACCTCTGGCTCCCTTAGGCATTCTCACAGGGACAATATTCAGTGGGGAGCCAGTGCCTAACACATCCAAAGTGCTCTTTATATATCTGCTCAATAAATACAGGGTTGAGTATATTTTATATTTCATAGTAACTTTTATTTTTGCATTATAAATTTAAAAAACTACTTTTACTGTAAAAGAAATCTGATATTTAGAAAATCACCCAGAATAAAGTTATAGCTTAGTGTAATGGTAAGAAAAAAATGCAGAAAAGGCTACTGTTTTATGGATGTATCTGTCAGTTGAAGCCTTGAGAATGTCTGGAGAAGGTGCCAACTCTTACCGAAAACAACTGGCCCAAGAATTTTGACTTTATTTAGTTAAAATCAAGAGAAGATATCTACAATCAAACCCATCGAGAGAACAGAGCTAATGAGAGTGGTTGTGGAAACTCCACTAGGCAAGCTGGTGATACCGTAATCAATTCTGTCATTCGTGTTTCTCTAATTTTGAACAAATCTTTGCTGGATCATTAAGTTTAACTTTCATTGAAATTAACGTGAAAATAAATTAAGGTTCTGTGATTGTCACAGCTTAGTCTATATTTTATCAGGTACTTTATTTACAGAGACATGGCCATGAGCTGAGGGATGCTCTGTGGAGGTTAAAGGGCTAGACTCAGGTCCCAGCAGGTCATTGGTTATTCGTGTGACCGACTGTGGGCCATCCATTAACCTCTTTGCACCTGGGTCTTCTCATATACAAAATAGGAGATGGGACCAGCTGATCTCAGAGCCTCCTTTAGTCTAATTGAATGGACCTTGGTCTTCCAAACACAAGGCCCATGGCATTCTACCAGATGTTTTCCCCACAGTCCATGTAGTAGTAGTAAATAATTTTCTTTTCCTTCTCTGTTACACTCTTGTACTCAAGAAGCCCTGGAAGCATCTATTCACCTGGGCATATGGCTATTACTAAATGTCCCCTTTGACACAGTGATAAATGGAAACAGCACAACCGTTACTCTCTCATGTACAAAGGTTAGACAAGAGGAGACACAGGTAGAAAGTTCTTAAACTACATACTAAGTAAAATTTAATTTTATCTTCCAATTGAGGTGATCTCGGCCTACATTCTCAGACAGGCAGGATGGACTCCCAGCCCTCGGTAATTGTGGCTTTCACCCATCTTTCAGAAATTGTTCATTTTCATGGAGCTGGATTCCCTCCTTTCCTGAAGGTGTCATCAAATGCCATAATGTACACATATCATATTTGCCAAGGATCACTTAGTAACAGAACCCTATGTTCTGCCAACTTTCCTTTTATGCTGATAATCTAGATTTCACAGAAAGTGTGTTTTCTAGAAGGCTTTACAGATCGGGAAGAGTGACAAAGGAGTGCCTCATCACCAATGCAGATGGACACTGGCACTGGCTGCCCTGGGATTTCTGGGCATATTCTAGATGTTCTTACAGTGGTATGCCACTCAAAAACAACTTATTTTTTATCACTGGCTATTAATCAATTACAGACTGACGTCACTTCTCTCATAAAGCTGATGACAAAGTATTGTATTTGTGAAGAAATGTCAACTTGACTCCAGTCACACACATTAAAAGCCCGTATAAAACTTATATATCACCAAGGGGGCACTCGTGCAATCACGATGCTTACTCATCTTGTGCAAAAATAAAGCCACATTATCTTACAGGGGAAATATTCATTGTAAGAACTAGATTTGCCCTGGGTAGGGGGGAGGAGGAGATGAAGGATAAAGTACAGTGTCTCACACGTTTTTTATCTTTGTTCTTTCACTTATCTTTACTGGCACTGTATGAGGATAGGAGGCAACTATTCTATGAAACATTACAAAGGAAGTATTACTACCTATGTTTGAATGTAATAAGTGCTCCTCTTTAAATAACAGGCCCTTATGAAATGATTTAATCCTATATATTAAAAGGGTAATATGCAAATTGACCCTAACAGCAGAACCACTGGAAATGACTGGTCACTATGACACACACTGACCACCAGGGGGGCAGACACTCAATGTGTCTGTGCACTCCCAAAGCGGGAGGTCTGCTCAGCCACAAGCCAGGTTGATGGCTGCCAGCACAGTGGTGGTGGCGGGAGACTCTCCTGCCTCCTCAGCAGTGCTAAGGATGTCCAACTGCAGCTTAGGCCTGCTCCCTGCTGGCAAGTGGACATCCCTTAAGGGCTCCTGGGCTGACAGCCAGCTTACACCCGATCCCCCTGGGGAGCAGGCATAAGCCAGCAGGTGGCCATCCCCGGAGGGGTCCCAGACTGCGATATGGCACAGGCCTGGCTGAGGGGGACCTCCTCACCCCAAGTGCAAACATTTTTGTGCACTGGTATATATATAATTTTAAAAGAGTAATTATGGCAATAACAAAGAATAGAATAGACAGAATACTGTTCTTCCTTCTATGAAAATCACTGTTTCTCACTCATTATCCTACTAATCTGACAGATACTATATATAGTTAATTAATTTTTCCTCATGTTTCTTCATGAGATTACTAGGTGATGATGAGAAAAAAAGATGATATTGTTCTTTTTTTCATACAAGTCATACCTAAATGTGGATTCAAATTAACCATAGGAGAATTGTTCTAAAATTATCCACCAATTTTTCAGAATTCCTCACATCTGCCATTACAATAAATGAACAGAAGTTTCCACAGGTAACTTTCCAGACCAATTAAAAACTTTCCCACACTTCTCTTTCATGGCACATAGGACAAACTCATTAAATGACTTACTTTACACCCAGGTGATCTGAGATTGAAATTAATTAACCGATGGCACTTTCACAGCCAGTTGATGGGCAAGCTGGACTTTTTTTTCTCTTCCGATGTATGTACGAAAGACAGGCCATTTCTCCAGTGTTTCCTGGTACCTATTTGTTTTGATATTCATTCAACATATACTTATGGAGCATGCGCCATGTGCCAAACTTTAGGCTGAGGCAGGGATGTAGTAAAGAAGCAAGCTCTCCTGGATCATTCAAATGGGGTGCAGGGCAGATGGCGCCACTCCAAACAGCCCATGAACGAATGAGTACATGAGGTAAATTCAGAGTGGCAAGGGCTAGGAGAAGACAAACAGCATAATATTACTGTTGCAACTCTCCCCTTGCAAAGAGTATCACAGCTTGTATTGTTTATGAACTATGAGAGTTTCACCAAATGGCTTTCTGTTCCTCCAAGTTGTGGGGTGGACACCTTGGAGGCATGTGTTTGCACCTGCACATGCTCCTGGGTGCCATTGGAATTCTCAGCATGGTTGCATTGGATCCGCCCTAGAACATGAAGAACCCCACTCACATTAGTTGATTTTGTGAGCACTGTAGCTTTTAACCTCTCCTCTTCTTTTGAAAAAGATAAACACAAAAGTTTCTCTCAGTATATCTTATAAGGAAGGCATCGTGAAAAGTGACATGATGCACATATGGAATCTGCAAATGATGAGGACTGACTATGACACTGAAGCCATAGACTTGTAATAAACAAAGGTCGTAGAAACCTGGGAATGGCCATGACAGAGTTGAAAGAGCTTATTTTATTTTTTAAATGGACAACCAGAAAATGTTGAGGGTTGATAGAATCACACTGGATATTCCCACTTATCAATTAATCTCAGTTTGTTGGTGAAGAAAGCAAATTGGAACAGTGAAAAAAAGAAGTGATTTCAGCAAGATTTACCTGATTTTAATAGAAAATTCCCTTGAAAATGGCAAAGGACACAAAAGGTTTTGATTACTTCAACCATTATTCTTGAATTATTAATTAAGTGCCTATAGTGTTCATCATCATTTAGGAAGTGTTATGAGAGATAGAGAAGGAAAAGATGGAATATTTATTTAGATAGAATATTTATTTGGTATATAGTACATAGACTCTATATACTATGTCATGAGATTTGGGATTCATGCACTTCCCAAAAATTGGCTCCAAGACCTGGTGAGTTGGAATTACAGGTTCTCAGAGGTAAGGGCAGCATTACCTCTGGAGGTAGTGAAGCAAAGGGCAAGTCCTCAAGGCCCAGAATTCCCCTTCCTTTTCTGTTCTCACCGTGCAGGTGGGCAGTTTGTACCCATATGGAAATGGAGAGTAAGGAGTGAACCTTACGAGGCTCCAGACTTCAGAGCATCCCACCTGAGCTTAGAAAATAACAATTGGAGAGGCTCAAATTGCCACTCAGGCCATCTACTGCTGGGTCTAGGATATGCCTCTGAAGATGAATTCAGAGAGAAATTTTTTAAAAATATTTTTTATTGATTTTTTTTTTTTTTTACAGAGAGGAAAGAAAGAAGAGGGATAGAGAGTTAGAAACATTGATGAGAGAGAAACATCGATCAGCTGCCTCCTGCACACCCTTTCCAGGGGATGTGCCTGCAACCAAGGTACATGCCCTTGACCAGAATCGAACCTGGAACTTTTCAGTCCACAGGCCGATGCTCTATCCGCTAAGCCAAACCGATCAGGGGAGAGAGAATTTGATAGAGCTGGTACACTGGCCAACTCTAACATGATAACATTTTGGGTGATAAAATGGTGATATTCTAATTCTATCATTAGTGGGGTCTTTTTCATTCATAAATCAGAAAACTTTTATAGAATGAAACTTTCCTTCATCAAATCTGATGACTGTGTTCATTTAGAAAAGGCAAAATAAATGCTTGAGTTTTCCCATTTGAGTTAGTTGTTTCTCTTGCATCTTCTAAACAGGCAAAGCCAATAAGATTTTTAAATTTTTAATATCATCATGAACCAATGGATTTAAAATTTTTGATGCATTTTGATACAGTTATTATTATTGATGTTCAGAGTGTCCATTGGCCAGTGGGGATTACTTCAAGTAGACTCCTGAGTCTTTCTACAGTCCTCACTAATCTTTGTTATGATAGTGACCATGCTGTGAAGAGGCCTAAATTAACCCATTTAATGACTCTATGTGGAGAAGTCCTAAGACGTACATCAAGAGATGCCCAGCTCCCCCCAGCAACTCCATTTTTTGCTTCAGCTTCAAACAGCTCCTGACTATAAGCCTGAGAGACCTCCAGCTCACATTGTCCAGCTGAACTCTTCAGCTGAGCCACAGAATTCCTGAACCACCGAAACTGAAAGATATGAAATGATTACTGTTATTTCAAGTAATTTAGTTATCTGACAGTTTTTATAAACTAACAAATAACCAAAAAAAGAATATATTAAATATGTGTGTGTACACACATATGTAAACATGGAAAATTAAGTCAATATCTATAAAAAAAAAAGCTATCTATAGTTGGAAAGAGAAAAGGGAATAAGGTCAAGAGGCTTAGAGCTAAGCTTCTTTGTCTATACTATATTTTGTCAATGTAATTTTGGAAATATGTAAATGTTTTATATAATTATACATAATTTTAAAAATAAGTACCTAAAAACTAAAATGAAATGGGATAAATTAACCTAACTATGGATTATTATGGTGGCTTAATCACACAGGAGTTACTTTAAGTGATATACAGCATGATAATTTCACTTTGCCTTCAAGGACAAAAAGAACTAAAAAAAAAAAAAAAAAAAGAACACAAAATAAAACATAAAAATCTTAAGTTATTCTTAGAATCCTATTATTAGTAATAATATTTTTATCATTGTCTAAATGGATTATTATACAATGCCAATAAAGTAAATAAGTAATTATATTGGCTTCAGAAATCAATATTGACAATATAAAAAAGTCTAAAAAGAAGTTGTCTTATTGCTTGAAATCCAAAAACCCACTTGGCAGGTCAAATGAACCAGTTTTGTTCCTGAGTTGCAAATTCTTCCATCACACTCTAAGAATGGGAGGCAGAGGAGTGAGGAATCCAGAATATACTTTGACTCCTGCTGGGGAACATGTTGATGAAAGAACAATTCTGTTCTCTTGCTACTTCTCCAATACTTGACAATGACAGCATCGGGAAAGAAGGGGAGTATGTGTGTGTGTGGGTTGGTGGTGACAGGAGGGACATGGGGAAAGGGAAAGCAGGGAGGAGGGAGGGAAGGAAAGAAGCAAGGAAGAAAAGAGAAAAAAAGAAAATAAGGAAGAGAGGGAGGGAGGGAAGTAAGGAGGAAAGGAAGAAAGAGTGGAAGGGAAGGAAGGAAGGAAAAGAAACACATAAGAAAATAAATAAATAAATAAATAAATAAATAAATAAATAAATAAACAAACAAGCAAGCTGCTTTTGGATTCAGTATCAATATAAGCCACTTTAATGGCACAAAGGATTGCACGCCCCCACTCAATGTACAGTTCTTGTTCAAATCTCAGAATTTCAAACAATAAGAAACAGCTTTTTCTAGAGAGCTTGAATCAATTTTATCCTCATCCCAGATATTTAAGATAAAATTTAGCACCCACTTCCTTATTCCTTCTCAAAAGTTAACTGTAAGGTTATGATAGTATCTCAAAAACTGACCACATAAGTTAGAGATGCTTCTAACTACACTCTAATGATAATGCTTCTACTGACTGTGCCGAATGGGTTACATGCCTAGCCAATCTCTTTTTATTTCACTGTTCATTTTTAATAAAGTTTGCCATAGTCTACTGTCTTTGAAGGGAAAACAACCCTGGCAAGACTGAAGTAATGATTTGCTTGTGTTTAAAATCCCTTTGCTTCACAGAGTTGAATTTCATACAAGCTTTGTGCAATGGGCTCCCTGCACATCTGCAAGACAGGATCCCAGGGCTCTCTTTTTGAGTGACAACTGCTCCTTGGTGTGGGCTCACATAAGAAATTCAGTTTTTAGGCACAACACTGCTCTATAGTCAGAGTGGAGAAACCAATGCCTTTCACCATCTACCTACACAAGATTATAGGGGTGGAGAGCATAGCTGCCAAACCACAACATGACGTCCATGTTTTTATTTTTTTCTTCATGTCTTGTATTTCAAGGAGTCAGAATTTATTGGGCACATCTATGGGTCCAGCATGAAAGAAATAAAACAACAAACAGGCACATATCTGGGATAAATATTTTGATCAAGGAGAGACTTTCATTCACTTTCTTTGGCAATGTCCAGCATTTTTCAGCAGGTTGTTTTTTATTACTCATCCTGAACCATTGGTAATTGTTTGCTAAGTTCCTGAACTAGTTACCATGGAACTGGCTGAAATCTACCTCTACCAAAAAAAAAAAAAAAGAGAGAGAGAGAGAGGGGGAGATTCAGAACAGCAATTGAAGGAACACTGCAGGCTGTACAGATCGTCCAGGGGTGGAAGAAATGTGATCTCGCTTGCATTCCTGAATTCCTGCCTGATCTCTATATTCTGTGAAACTGACCTGAGGCCAGTTCTGCCAGGATATCACTTGAGAACTTTTCTAGTCTATTCCTGTAAATACTTTAGAGGTAAGGACTTCTATTATAATACCCTCTTTCTTAATGAAAGAGTAGTTTGAGCAATCTTGGGCAAAACCATGCCTCTCCATATTCTACTTCTGAAATGATGCATGTACTTATTCCAACCCATTTCCTGGACTAAGGTGATGAAGATCTTTGTTTCCTTTGAGTAAATACGTTTTCTTTCCATCACTACACAAACACTCATTAATATTTACAATATTCTGGAGCAATCTTTCTAGCCACACACTTTGGTTTTTTTTAACCTTTCATTCTCCGCATGAAATAGATGTTAAAGATTATTTCTCTTCCAAATGAACACCTGTAACATATCTCCAAGCATCTTGTATGATTTAGAAAGAGAAAGTAGTACAACAATTAGCATTGCAAAAATTTCCATTCTTGTTCTTGTTCATTAAGCAAATGTTCTTGGAAAGGCTCTTAAATTGTAATTTGTGATGCATATAGATACATATTCTTGGAATTTTACTCAGATTTTTCTGCATAATTTTCAATGCCTTCAGACACTTACATTTGCATTTAGCTACTCTTCTGAAGATTAATAGAACTAACAAAATTAATTAAATTATGTACAATTTAAATATAGAATTTTGAACATACATGCCCATTATTTTCCTTTACATTTTTCTCAGCTATCATTTGGCCTGAAGCCTCAAGATTCAAGGGGAAAAAAATATAAACTACAAAATAGTTTGTATCTTGGTTTTTATCTCTTCCCTCCTTGTCCCTTCAGCATGTAGACTGAGTCCTGTCCCCCCCCCCCCCCCCCCCGCCCCTCTTGGTTGATCGATAGTGGTCATGATGACTCTTAAAGGGCAGCACTTGTAGGGATACTAGGAGTTCAGATTGATAGGTTTGGGCTGGGCCCTCTGCTGAAAGGAGGAACGAGGAAGCTGCTTCCCAAGTATGTCACCAATCCCAGTGTAACTAGCCTTTAGGGAAGCAATGAACTCTCCAGTCTTGAGAGAAGAGAACAAACTTGTTTGCTGATCAACTGAAACTTAGCGCAATGTATCTTCTTTTTTTAGCCTGTGGTGAAACCTTTCTTAATAAGTAAAAACTTGTGACTATTATTTAATCTCCATTTGATGGTGAATAATTGTACAATGACCATAGTTCTTCTGAACTTCACATTTGATAGTCTAACACAGAACAGTGTTTCCCTAATTGAGATCCCTGGGCCAACCACCTCAGCACAGCCTGGAGAGATATTTCAAAATCCCACCAAAGAAACAATAAATCAGAATTGTAAAGGATAAAAATGTTAAATTGCATTTTAACAAATGTCTGATAATTCCAATACATACTGAACAAGTGATTAATTTTAGCCATAGCATAAGGAACTGTGTGTACTATAGTATAAGGAAGCTATGATATAAGTGTTATTAGTATAACTGGCTAATTTATTAATATTAATAATAGAGAAAGGGTAAAGGGGACATTATAAGGATGGTCATCTGGGAAGCTTCATCAGGAAGCTACAGCTTGAAGCTCCCCAGGAAAACACCAGTCCATCCCCTGTAGATCGCTGAGGGAAGAGATAGAACAAAGGGGAGATGGAAGCATGGACAGTGACATAGGGAAGGTGCTTGCCCCTCCAGCTAGCCTGGGAAAAAGATTATTGCCTAAGAGGATGGAGCCATTATAAACATCTATAATCTTGGAAGATTAAAATCCCCAGACAAAGAGTTCCCCTCTTCGTTTTTCTCTCTATATATACTTTTTTGTTTTTGTTTTTGTTTATTCTATTGATTTCAGAGAGGAAGGGAGAGAGAGAGAGAGAGAGAGAGAAACATCAATAGTGAGAATAACGAGAGAGAATCAGTGATTGGCTGCCTCCTGAATGCCCCCAGGCATGAGTGGCAACAGGGTAAGGAGGTGGAAGGATCAAATCCTGACTTCTTGGTTCATAGGGTAACACTAAACCACTGAGCAACACCATTTGGGCTCTTCTTGCTCTCTTGTTCTGTGGCCTGAACCCGCCTGTGTGCTTGCCTCCATAGTCACATGGCCTACTGCAGCTGGGAACACAAGCTAAGCTAGCCAGATGCTGGACTGGACTATATACTTTAATATGGGTCAGAAATTCTGGGCAGTGGCCTTAATTCTGACCCTGCTTAAGATAAGATTGTACTTCTTCTATGGCCAGATGGACAGATTTGTGACCTTGAAGGGAGCCCACTTAATTGTACATCATCAATAAAGCTTCCCATGAAACCTCATCCTCCTGTGGGGGGCCTCAGAAAATTTGTTTTCCTCACGACACTCCAAATACTTCACTTCCACCAGTAACATAAGGACTAGGAGACTATATTTGAACTGTAGAAATTTCCAAGATGGAACATAAATACTGTGTTTTAGAACTCATTCTTGATGCCTGATAACAAATAACATAGTGATGGTATAATGCTTTTCTGTTTTAAAACCAAAGTGGAAAGATCACAGCATATTGACTGGCACATTAGAGGTTTTCTGTATCATGGTGGTGGTCTCTATATGCTCATCAATATATATTCTCTTGGACCCTCAATTCTCTTCTCAACTAAATAAAAAAAAAATCTATGTGATAAAGAAGAAAGACATGAATGGCTCCCTCTTTGTTCAGGAAAACCATTCTCTAGCATGGAAGGGTAAATGCACTGACTGGTACATGATACAAAGGCATCATCCTATCAACAGCACTAATTTGGAAATGCGGAGGCAGGGTTGGCAAAAGGCTCCCTCCAATTTTTCACAATCCACTTTTAGCTGAACCTCTTGAACTTGGCTTTTGAATGACCCTATTAATATCAATAGCACTCACATCACCCGTTACAATACAAATGTTTTATTTTTTTAGTTACTTGTTCAAATGAGCATCTAGCCTTGTTGATCACAACTTCCTCCTTTAAATACTATCTTCTCTTTGCTCTCCTTGAGTCTGCATTCTTTTGCTTTTCCTTTCACATCTCTATTGCTCCTTTTTAATCTTCTGTCCAAATTCTAAGTGTTAAATTTCATTAATCCTAAACTATTTTATCTGCTCTCTGTTGTCTTTCCCTACTTGTCAACATCAACAATTGATGGGTTCCAACTTCCATGTAGACACAGATGGCTTCTATTTTTTTAATTTATCTTTATTGTTGAAAGTATTATAAATGTCCTCTTTTTTATATCCTGCTCATGCCCCCTCCCCAGACCTTCACTGCACTCTAACACAAAGATTCAGACTTGTGTTTTCTACTCAAAATCTCCACTTTGCTGTCTCAAAAGCATGCCAAAATGAATAAAGTTTTACTTTCTCTTCACTCAATCCTAACTTGATACCTGTCTACTGTTTCCAATTCTGAGTGGCCTCTCCATCTTTCTATTAGCCCATCCTCATTTTCCCCCTAGCATTTCATATCTAATTATCACGTTCTGACCTTTTTCCTCCTAAATCTCATCAGCATTCCTCTGTGCATCTCCAGCTCCACCACTATGCTGCTCAAGTTACAATCACCTTTCATGTGACTAATGCCATGTTGTTCTCAGTAGTCCTCCATGTTCCTTACTCTATTCTTTTTTCTTTAGAAAAAGGCTAATTTGATTGTGTGATCACCCTTTAAAGCCACTGAATGTCTAAGTTCAAATACACTCTGGACATGGCTGACTGAGCCCTGCTACTTCCCAGACATACTCTCTTTCACTGGAGTCCAATTCCTAAGGACAACTTGTTCCCTCCTGTGTAGGAACATGTAGACATATTGTTTTCTCTGACCAGATCCATTTTCTCTTCCTTTCATTGACCAGTTAACTCTTGACACTTCTTTAAACCTCTGATCAGATATTATTTCCTCAGTGCAGCCTTTGCTAATCACTAAGTAAAGCCTGACTCCCCAGAACATACCCTTTCAGAACACTGAGGAACTGCATGTTCTTCCTTCTTATCACAGTTTGCACATTTGTATTTATTGTGTAACTAGAGGTCCGGTGCACAAAAATTTGTGCACTCGGGGGGTCCCTCAGCTGGCCTGTGCCCTCTTGTAGCCTGGGACCCCTTGGGGGATGTCCACCTGCCGGCTTAGGCCTGTTCCCTGGGGGGATCAGGCCTAAGCTGGCAGTCAGACATCCCTCTGGCAGCCCTTAGGGGATGTCTACTTGCCAGCAGGGAGCAGGCCTAAGCTGCAGTTGGACATCCTTAGTGCTGCTGAGGAGGCGGGAGAGGCTCCCACCACCACTGCTGTACTGGCAGCCATCAGCCTGGCTTGTGGCTGAGCAGAGCTCCCCCTGTGGGAGTGCACTGACCACCAGGGGGCAGCTCCTGCATTGAGCATCTGTCCCCTGGTGGTCAGTGTGTGTCATAGTGACCAGTCATTCCCAGTCGTTCTGCTGTTAGAGTTAATTTGCATATTATCATTTTATTGTATAGGATAGAGGCCTGGTGCATGGGTGGAGGCTGGCTGGTTTGCCCTGAAGGTTGTCCCAGATCAGGGTGGGGTTCCCTCTGGGGTACCTAGCCAGCCTGGGTGAGGAGCTGAAGGCCGTTTTCAAGCTGGCCACACCCCCTTCAGGGAGGCGGGTCCTGCTGGGGTGCCTTAACAACCTGGGTGAGTGGCTGATGGCTGTTTGCAAGCTGGCCACAGCTCCTTCAGGGTAGGAGTCCCTGCTGGGGTGCCTGGTCAGCATGGGTGAGGGGCTGATGGCTGTTTGCAGGCTGGCCACGGTCCGCAGTGACCCAAGCTCCCAGTGAGGCTGGCTGGAAGCAGGTATCTGGGATTTATTTATCTTCTATCATTGAAACTTTGTTGCCTTGAGTGGAGGCTACCGCTGGCCAGGGCAGGCAAGAAGCTTGGTTTTCTCAATCACCAGGGCAACCAAGCCACCTGCTTGCTCCAACTCTGTGGCTGCCTGCCGCCATCTTGATTGGGTTAATTTGCATATAGTCTCTCTAACTGGCTGGTGGGTATGGCTTAGGCATAGTGGAGTGACACCAATTTGCATGTTTTTCTTTCATTAGATTAGATTATTTGATTGATGTCTATTGTTCAGAAGAGACTGAGAGCTCTGTGGACAAGGACCAAGGCTGTTTTGCTCCTGATCAGGATTAAGGCAACCACCCTACACCTACTGGTTCTGAGCTAAGATTAAGGAACGGAGGACAAAGACAGGAAGGCATAGCACTGAGTAAAACCTTGAAATCAATAGGACTGCTGTTGAGCCTACTGTGCATGTCCCTCCACTCCAACTCATAGGGCTGCCAGAATCTTTCACTGAAAAAGGTGATGACAACGGCCGGCCATGAGAAAGGTGATGACTAGGAAGATTGAAGACACAGGTGTAAAATCTGGCTTCCAGCAACAAGGAGGCAGGGTGTGGATGGATTTATAACATCATCATCATCATCATCATCATCATCATCATCATTTCTAGGAATGTCACATCTTTCCCTGAATAAGATTTATCCTTAATTTTTCTTTTTTTATTTTGCTTGTTTTATTTTGATATCAAGAATGTTTAGGAGAATTGTCTTTCTATTTTCAAAAAGAGTTTGTAATGTTTAAAACTGTGTTTGAAATGTAAACTGGAAAATCTGTAAGAATTTGCCTGTAAAACTATACTGGCCTGCTATTCTTCCTAGGCAGATTTTATGGTGTTTTATTATTTTTTTTATAATTACATAAAGTTTTACAAAGATTGGTACATATATCTCTTTTTCCCCCTGCCCTTCCCCC
>PVJC01006358.1:0-55207 GCA_004026665.1 Murina feae | reverse complement strand
TTTTTTCTTATTGATTTTCAGGCATGCTTTATATATTATGCTCCCAGAGTAAGGTAAGTGCCTCTCCTCTAACAAGTACCCTGGACTTTCAATCCTCAGGCTGAAATTAAAAGGATCTCTTGATGTGCCCACATTTCTGGCATCTTCGGAGCCGCCTGCACACAATGACCATATCTGGTTTCATTCCATGTTCCTTACCTTTCAGTATAGGCTGGCCCAGAGTAAGTCTCTGTAAAAAAGCTTGGATTTCATATTTGTGAATAGATATTCTTTTCCCTTCAGAGTTCCTATCATACTTTGTGATGATGCATTAATTGTGTGCCAAGTCATGTCTGATTGCTCCATGAGGGCAGGCGCCATTGTTGTTTTGTTCAATATTGTATATCCAGGGTCCAAAACAGTGTGGCTTAGCATATATTTTTTAAAGTCCTGATTGGATTTATTAGTTAACTAATTAAATATTAAGTAGTTTATAGTATCTGGAGGGAGAAAGATATTGGAAATTCCACCAAAAAATATGAAGAAGGGCCAAAAGCCGCACAGCTAAGCACCCAGTATTTCTATGAGGGACACATCCCTGATCCAGGGGCCTGAAGTGGGTGGATGGGGATGCTGGGGCAATGGCCCACGCACTTGGCAAAACAGAACCACAGCATTACATTACCAGGCAGGAATGTAGGCTAGAGGTACCAACCTTCTAGTTTTCAAGAGAATCTGGAAATGAGGCTATGTGAAATCTCCCACTTCAAAATATTGGCAACAAGTAGTCATTGTATTGGCTCCTGAGGCTTGGACTGCCAATTTATGAGGTCTGGGTTACAAAATTTTTTTTAAATACATGTTTACCAGTAATTCTAATGACAGCCCTGGAGGGAGGTTTGCAGAGGCAGACCTGAGATTCACTTGCCCAAGGTCACCCAGCCAGGCCAGGTGTGTGTGTGTGTGTGTGTGTGTGTGTTTTTGGAAAACGGCAGAGAGCCTCAGCTGCCCCACAGCTCCTCTCCCAGGGTGAGGCTTGGACTGGTGCCTGATTAGCCTCCTCCAGCACAGAGATGGGCAGGAAGTCCAGGTGGGCTGTGGCCTTTTCCCAGTTCTAGGTACCTTGCTGTTCTTGCTCTATGCACAGCAATTAATCATCACCATGTCATGACAACCCTGGTATAATTATCTTGCATTATGGGTGAAGTCTCACTTGGCAGCCCAGTCCTTCCCAGTCCCTAAAAAGAGGGGTGAGGACTATCCTCTGCCCTAAGAGGCAAGGCAGACACATGTTGTAGAGGGGCCTCTGGGCTTTCTCTCCCCCAATCCTAGGCCCCTCTGGACTTGCAGGCTGGGACAGGTCAGTGGAGCCAGGCACCCCAGGGCTAGAGTAAGCAAATCATGGGGGTGGAGGGGAATGGAATAACAATAAAGAGAAATTTATATATATAAAAGCCTAAGTGACCAAACAACCACCAGGGGGCAGATGCTCAATGCAGGAGTTGCCCCCTGGTGGTCAGTGTGTTCCCTCAGAGGGAGTGCCGCTAAGCTGAGGGACCATCCCAGTGGCCCTACCAGCCCAGCGGCAGCCACTCACTTCTGCAGTAGTTCTGTAGGTCCAATGTCCAGAGAAGAGGCCAGGCACCCACAGACCGGTGCCACCTGCATGATCCTGACAGCACTGCCAGCTTCGGCCACAGTGGCTGCTTCCCCTCCCTAAATGCTCTGCAAGGAAGAAGTGATATAAAAACAGCCACCAGGTGGCTCCTGACAACCTGCGTGAAGTCAGCAGGATGGATCCTGGATCCCGGGCAGGCAAGGGCATCTCACTGCCCACAGGAGGGTCAGTTGCGTTGTGGATGGGCCAGTTGCGTTCCCGATGAATGGAAGCAGTAGGTGGTGTTGGATTTCTGGTTTCAGCCCATCCCCACAGGCCACACCAAAGGGCCCCACCAGTGCACAAATTCGTGCACCAGGCCACTAGCGATGATAATAAAGTGCAAGGGCCTGATCCACTTGCTCCTCCCTTCCTCATTCACTCATTCCCAAAGTTGTAACTGATGTCAACTGATTGTCCCAAAATAATGTATACACACTTTAATACCTGATAACTCAGTTTTGAAAATGAAATGCATTTTAATAAACACTGCCTTTATAATTACTCAAAGTGTATGTAAACATTTTGGGGGGAACACCCTGTATAGTAAAGACTGAAAAAAGTAGGGCAAAGAGTGACTTTGCTCTCTGAGGGGTGACATCTGAGTAGAGGCAGAATACACTCGGGTAGAGAGGAGAGCAAACTCCCTATTCAAAGAACAAAAAGAGGGTCCCTGTGGCTGGAGTGCGAATGGGGGGAACCAGGTCTGAGCAGCGATTATACAGGATCCCAGGGAGTTTGACTTTTATTCTACATTCAGTGCGTACTTCCAATGAATGATTTCTTTTTGCCAACTAAGTTGTGGGATCCATTGCAGTTTGCCTCATCCTTAATTTCTTGCCTAACCATCTATTCTTTTAACAACCACGTATGAGCATCTACTGAGTGCCAGTCTGGCCTCAGAAAACAAAGCCTGCTTCAGGAGGAAGAGGCCCCTGCCCCCCCTCTCCTGCGGAGACCCATTCAGGCCGCCGGCTCCGGAGACCCCGCGCCTGGTGCCTGCGGCCGCCAGGTGGCGCTCTGCGCCTGCTTATGGGCCGCGCGGGAGGTCGCGGAGCGGCGACCAGACCCCCGCCGGGAAAGGCGGCCGTCCCGGGCCCGGCCCGCACCGCGGGTTGGGTGACTTTGCGTTTGACCTGCCTGGAGATGAGCTAATCCCGCGATATAATAGACTCCGGGGAGATAGGAAAAATGGCTGCAGCGCTATCTGCGTCGCCATGGGGACCATCGCGGGCGGGGCGCAAGCCTGGAAAAATACAGCCTTTGTGGGCAGCGCGTGTCACTCACCGCGCGGTTCCTCGGGCAGCAGCGCTCGGTCTCCCTGACCCGAGTCTAGCGTTGGGGAGGCCCTGGGACCACCGGCGGGGCGTGCCCCCCAGGCGCGTGTCCCTGAGGATCTCTGGTGTTCCCAAACTTCTCGGGAGAACCCTCTCCGTTACACACCCCGTTTTCTGTCGCAAGCAGTCATGTTACACGGCACAGCCCACTCCATTGTGACGTTTGTACCTCCCACACGGACTGTTCTCTCCGCTTTGCTATTTCTCTCCCAAGCTCGTGTGTCAGCCTCGAGCCTACGCATGCAGGCACAGGGCAGGCCCCAAGGCCGCGCTTGCCCTTCCTGCAGTGCACCCGGCACACCTGGGCAGGTAGATTCACCCTCAGGCAGATCCGTGCACACACCAGGGCACACACCCATTCACTCCCGGCAGTCACAGGTGTGCATGGATGCACATGCTTCTAAGCATGCATGGCCCTAAAACGCTGAGTAGGATGGGACGCCTGCAGGCACAGGGCTTTCAGGAGAGTAACACACCCATGCCTGAACACACACACACACACACACACACACACACACACACACACACACACACGCTACCTCCAGTGTGTGCTCCTAAAGGGCTTCTTTGAGGCAGATACAGTGAGTCACTTACAATCCACACTTCCAACACACGTATACACAGGGGCTTGCACATCCACTCCTTCACACACGTGTTTACCCCCACCCTGGTCCTGAGTGACACGCATGCTCACACACTCCTGTGCAATACCCACCCCTTCCTCTGTGCATCCTCAAAGAGCCTCATCTCCAGGCACTCACAGCACGCAGGCCCACCACCCGTGTGTGCATGGGCTTGCACACGTGCACTTCTTGTAGCTCACTTGTTTGACATACCCGCATGCACATCAACTCCCTTGCTTGCTCAGTGCCCGTCCACTGGCACACCCGCATGCCCAACCAAAGAGGCGGGCACCCTGGGGGCGCACATTCGGCTCTCCCGCTCCCCCCACCTCCACCTCGCAGTCTAGCAGAGCCGCCGCCGGGCGCCTGGCGTGCCCCCCGTGGACTGCTATCTGCCTGCCCATCAGCACGCGGATCTGCGGTGGCAAATGATGCATTCGATGGCGGGCGCATTTGTTGTGCGCGCTCTGAAAGGGCTCCGATAATCTGGAAGGCAGAGATAAGGAACACCATTTATTCCGCGGCACTTTGGAAACAATTCCCAGCCCTGTACAACCCCATTCTCGGGCAGCCTCCAGCAGCCGGGAAGATAACGATTGGCTATTCATTATCTTCGCTGGGAACAAAGATTAGCCGGCCGAGATGAAAAATTACCCGGGACAGCGGCGCAGCCCCGCGCGGACCCCCCGCCCGCCTTCCTCACCTCCGCAACCCCACCCGGCCCGCCGGCTCTGCACTTGTGCCCTCCCGGCCGCCCGCCACCTGGCACTGGCTCTCCCGTGCTATCGTTGGCGCTCGCACTGCTGAGCCCCTGGCCGGCTCTCTCTCCGTTTGTCCTTCCTGCCAGACCATCTCCTGCTCCCCACTTTCCCTCCTCTTTCTGGGGTCCTTGCTCCTCCAGTTGCCCTATTGTCTTGTTCCCCCCCCCCTCTGTCCATGTTCTTTCCTAGTTAACACTTTAACTGCCTTTGTTCCGCTCTCTCTAACCCTTTTTGCCACTTTTTAGTTGTTTGTTTCTGTCTGTCCCCGAGTGCTCCCCTCCCCCTCCACCCCCCCTCCCCGGTGTCTGTGGCCCTTTATCACTGTGGATTTTTCAAACCTGTCCTCTGGTCTTCCTGTCTCATCCCTCTTCCTGGGTCTCCATGTCCCTCAATCCACCCACACTCCTTATGGCCCCCATCTCCAGGCCTCACACCGCCTGCCCTCTCAATGCCATGTTCCTACCAAAGAGGCTCCAGCCAGTTTTGGCCAGCCTGGTGCAGCAGGGATCTGGCTTGATGTGGGGTGATGTAAGACCTGGAATCCACCACCCCTGAAGAAACAAGACAGAACTACAGAAGGCCCTGTGGATACTCAGGCCCTGCTGGATTCATGGGGGGAGGGAGGTTGTGCCTGTACCCCAGGACTGACTCCCTTGTGCCCGTCCCCAGTGTGGCTGGATGCCCTGGGAGAGGGTGGTCTCAGGGAGGCCGCCTCATTAGAGCAGTTATTCCCCACCACGCTGGTGTTAGGAGATAAGCCTTATCCGCTCATCTCCCCCTCCCACAGACAGACAGAAAGTGCCCTGGCAAATGACACCCTGGAGCTCCACTGGCTGCCTGCCCTGCTGGTTAGGGAAGGTGCGATGGCGGGTGATCCGAGAAGACACACATACTATGAGTCACCCAGGGACACCTCCTCCACAGACACAGACACAGACAGACACAGATAGACACAGAGCAACACTAGGCAGAAAAACACTCATATTGAAAGATATATTCATACACAGATCCCCACGCCCCAGATGCACAAACACCTACCCCAACACACATCAGCTCACACATGAAGCTATAACAGATGTGCAGGCAACTTGGATATACTCTCCATCCTCCCTGGATACACTACCCATCCTCCAACCATCAGTTCAAAGGTACAATGATACATACTCGGACCTATGCTGTTAAACACACACACACACACACACACACACACACTCCCTGATGCACAGACACAGGATACCCAGTGACTGACCCACACAAGGACACGTACACCTTATAGACAAACACTTGGAAATATCCACTTCCTATTACATGATTCATGGACACAATGATCTCACAGACACACAGCAGCAGGAACATATGTCCAGTTCCACAGATTGACTCTTCTGTGTGCACATGTGCGGACACACTCTGAAATAGCCGCACACAATCCACAAAGTCTCAGGGACCTCACATGACCTCTCAGGGACCCACAATACACAGACTCAATGCACAAGCTCTTGGGGACCCGTGGCAAGAAATGGATGTATCAATACACTCAGTTTTGCAGACTTCCCATGTGCTCACAAATGCTCCGCCACATAGGGGCACTAAGAACAGATATTCTCCCACAGGCATGAGCACACACACACAGTCACCACCAGCCTCAGACAGCGGGGAGGGTGCGGGGAGGGGGGCTGGGGGACGGCAGAGACACCCCTCTCCAGGGCACACCCTTGCTTTCCTAGGACCAGAGACTTCTCAGTCCTACCAAGGCCAAATACTTTCTCTTTGGGCCCAAGATCCCTAGACCACTCTCTCTCCTGGGCAGCTGGAATGAGAACGGGGGAGGGATTTGAAGTTCCATTTCATGGTAGGGGCTTTGAAAGTTAAAGGACTTGCTCACAAACCCAGAAGCCTTCATGAGGTGAAGACCCCCACGCCCCAACTCCCCCACACAATCTTCCAAGGACAAGCCCTCCACTCCCTCCCGCCTCCCTCCTGTGCAAGGAGATGCCTTAAACTCCACTCCAAAAAGGCTCCGGTCTGCTCTGGAGTGGGGGGATTGAGGAGGGGTGTAGGTGGGTAGGTAGGGAGAGGGAAAGTGACTATAGTTAGCTAAAGCCAAATCAGCCTGGGAGGGAGGGAGATGGTGTGCCCGAGTGTTGAGTTACCTTTGCGTGTGAGCTGAGGATGTCCACGAAGCCACAGCTGTGTGAGCTAACACGAGTGTGTGTGCGCGCACAAAGGTGTGTGTTTCTTTTCAAACACGACTGGAAGTGGGTTGGAGAAGGTGGAGCAGGCATCTGTGTGCGAGCGCGTGCGGCCAGGGTCCGAGAGGCCCCCGGGGAGAGTCTCTGAATAGGGATGCCGGGCTTTCTGAGCGGGCATCTCGGATGCTCAGGGGTGCGCGTACGCGTGTCCCTGCGATGGAAGCGGTCTGGAGTGCGGGCGAGTAGGGAAGGCGCGCCTGGAGTGCCTGCCAGCCTCCACCCCGGCCGGTCCTGCACTAGGGAGACGGGGAGCAGAACCCGAGCACCCTCCTGCCCCCCGCGGCGCTCCCGCCCCCTCCAAGTGCTGTCGAAATACAAAGCAGCGGGCGCTGCGGCGCGGGGAGGGAGAGGCGGCGGGAGCGAGAGGTGAGGAGGCCTGCGCGGCCAGGGCTCGCCGCTCCGGTTGTCTCCAGGCTGCTGTCGCCTCCACCCCAGCCGGCCCGGGTGGGCCACCGCGGGACAAAGCGGTCCGCTGCGGACCACGCGGCCGCTCGGCGCACGCCAGGCCCGCCCGGCTGGTGAAGGCAGGCGGCCCGCGCCGGGTGCTTAGGGCCCACCTAACCCCGCGTCCTGCTGTGCGCCCGGCCCCGCTTCGACCCCGTCCGCCCGGGGGCGCCGTCCGCAGCACCTCGCTCGGTGAGTCCCCTGCCTCAGCCTGCCCAGGGCCCTTCCAGCCCCCAGGCTCGACCCATCGGCCCCTAATTGCACCGTCTCCCTGGCCCTGTGGCCCCTGACACGTGGTCCTCCGGGACCGCCCTGCCAGCTGTCCTGCCTCCCGGGGTCACAGGGGTCTAAACCTGGGGGAGTGTTTGGGGAGCTGCAAACAGCAAGCCCACCTCGAGCCTCTCCCCTTCCCAATTCGCAGACGGAGCCATCGGGCCCGGGTTACTCCCAGAGCCTCCCAAAGCGCCCTCCCGGCCCCCCAGCTGGGGCCTTTGTCTCGGCCGGCCCCCACCTCCGGGCCGCGGCGGTGGATGTGCCCAAGCCCGGCCGCGGAGCCGCGACTGCACCTGCCCGCCGGTCCCGTGCGCCGGCTTTGCGAGGCTTAACCCGGCTTGTTCCCCTGCGCGCCCGAGCGCCGCGCCCCGCGGCCCTTTATCCTGTGGTTGGGGTTCGGGTGGGGGCGATCGTGGGGTCTGAAAGGAGTCGGAATCCTTTTAGTGGGATTTCAGGGAGAACGGGCCGCCGGGGCTCAGGGACCCGCCGCCGCAGGGGGGTAGATGTGGTCTGGACCGGCATGAGAATCCTTGCGTGGAGGCCGGGCTTGAACTCCAGGTGGCCCCAACCGCGAGGGGATAGGTCCGGCGTTCAGGGCTCCCGGGTGTGGCCGCCGCTCCTTTCCCTGAAAACGCGGAAGGAAATCCGTTGTTTTGGAAAAAGCCACGGCCCTCGGCCGGCCGGGGTCGGCAACATCTGGCGCTGAGCTCTGGGTCTACGCAGGCACTGCGCGCGGGGACGCGTGTGTGATTCGGCAGGATCCGAGACACAGGTAGGGCCAGCCCGGGAGCGTTTCCCAGCCGGGCTGACAAATTGCAGACAAATCGAGTCTAACGAAACGGATTTACCAGGTGTCAGTGCGGCCGGCCACCCGGCTCCGAGTAAAGGCGGCCGTCCTTGGAAGGGGCCGGCTCAGCAGGACCTCCTGGGGAGGCCGCGGCTTGCTTGTGGGGTTAGAGCCGAGTAAGGAGATTAAGGATTTCCCAGGTGTCCCCACCCCAGGTGCCGAGCCCTCTGAACACCGGGCTTCTGAGTCAGAGGGGCCCAGAAGGCTGATAGGATGAGAGCCAGCATGGAGGCCAGAGCTGAGGGAGCCATCAGATTTGGGGGTTGGAAGTGAAGCTCAAGGAACAGTAGGGGCTGTTGGAGCCCTGATTTCCCTATTGGAGGGACAGCGGTGACCTGAACAGGTCTGAGGCCTTGCCCTAGAGGAGACTTCTGAACCCCTCTGGCTAAAGAGGCCCCCACTTCCTCCACAGTACCCCTCAAGACGCATTGCTGGTGTGGGGCTGGGAGGTCGCGGTGTTGCAAATTAAATGTCCCTATAGAAGGCAGTCCCTAAGCAAACGGGTTTTCTTTGAACCCCCTAACCCCCGAACCCCTCTCACGGCCAGCGAATTAGGCGCCCATAGGAAAAGGCGAGAAGACTTGGATTACAAAGAGGGCAAACTTACGGTCCCAGAGGGGCCACCTGCCTCTGATAAGCCAAGTTTAAACAAAGGGCGCCCAGGAAAGGGCTAGGCGGGGCCGGTGAAACCGGGGCAGCCACAGCCCGACCCAGGCAAGTGAGGCCCTACAGACCGGGCTTCGGATCCCTCGTCCCCAGCTCCCCCGCGAAAGCATCTCGGGTTGTGCCGACCCACACTTCGCTGGGGGCAACTCGGGTCACGTGGAAAGGCGTTAGAAAATTCAGTTCTGCTGCGCGTTTCCAGTCCTTCTCGAAATCTTGTTTCCATGCAACATCTGAGAGCGACCGAAAGGCAGCCGCCCCGAATTCGCAACAACTCTTGAGAACGGAACAACAATAAAAAACCAACCAAACAAACAAAAATAAACAAATTAAAAAAACCCAAAAACAAAAACGGGAGCGTGTCCCTCTGAAGGTGCCCGGGAGTCCAAGGCCCTGCACGGAAATAAATCTGCCCTCCTCAGGCCGACCCTGCGGTTCCTGAGGGCGGCCCTGACCCTCCTGAGACGTTTGTTTGGGCAGAAGCGATAGAATGGTCCCCGCTGCAGGCGTCTGGCTGGTGTCGGTCTGTCTGTTTGTCTGGCTGGCACAGGCAGGCGCGCAGAGCAGTCCCTCCGCTGGGCGTCCTGCCGCCTGGCGCCGCGCTGCTCTCTCCCAGGCGGGTTCGTTCCTGCGGGAAAGCACAGCGTCCCGCGTCCAACGCAGGCGCGCCCGCAAGTGGAGGCCTCGGCTGCCCGCCCGCCCGCCTTTCGGGACGGCAACACCGGGGCCGCGGGGTGACCGGCGGGGCTCCCTTTTCCTTGTCTTCTCTAGGCCCCGACAGCGGGGCGGGAGGCCGGTGCGGGCCTCCTGAGGCCCCTGCTCAGCTCCTCTGCAAGGCGATTTTCCGAGCCGCCGAGCAGGGTCATCAAATCCCCGCCCGCGCTCCGTTCCACGCGAGGCCGGCCGGGCCGGTCACCTCCACCCCTGCCGTGTCCAGGACGCGGCCCCAGAGGGTCTCCGGGCTGCACGGGAGCAGCTGGAAGCGGAGCTCGCGGTGAGAAAACTGCAGACCCCCCCGCTCCCAACTGGGGGGCCATTTGAACCGCGCTTTTGGGAGGAAAAGTCGAATTACCTGCTTTCCCAAACGCGCAGAGCGGCCACCTCCCTGCGAACCGCGGCGCCGATCACGGCCCCGAGGGAAGCTTCCGTTCCACCCGGGCGTTCACGGCCCCGGAGCTGGCCAACTGGCCTTCTCTCGCCGAGTCCTGGGTTCGCGCCCAAGTGGGGCCGCTTGCCGGCCACGGGCGGTGGTCATCCTGGGGTGGCGTTGTCTTCGAGACGCTCCCGCTAGGCTCCGGGGTCACCAAACAGGCTGGAGGCTTCGCGGCGGTCGCGCGGATGAAGAATCGTAAACTAGAGACGAGGAGAGACAGACGTGCGGAGACGGCGGGTCCGCCAGACCTCGCGCGCTGCTGGGAGGCCACTCGCTCACCTGCCGGCCGCGGCCGTGGAGGCCCGGCGCCCGCGGGCGCCCTGCTCCCGACCCGGCGGGCGCCGGCGTCCTCTCCCGCGGAGCCGAGTGCCTGGAAGCCTGGGCCCCGCGCGCGCCGGGACGGATGGGAGCGGAAGGCGCAGCGACCGGTTGGGCAGGCGGGTGTACAGGGGCCGAGACGCGCCGGCTCCCAGCCGGATGGGGCTCCGAGTCCCCCTCCCGTTCCTTTACCTGCGCCGCGGCGAGACCCAGAGGCGGGGGGAGGCTCCCGGTCCCGCCCGCGGCCCGTTGGCGCTGCCCACACTTGGCCCGAGAGGGAGACGGAGGCGCGCGCGCGCGGATCTGGGCCGGGCCGAGCGCCCCCCGAACCGAGGGGACCGAGGGCTTTCCTCCCTCTCGGATTATTAAAAAGTTCATTTCCTGGCGAATCGGGTGACGTCAGGGGCCCGGCGTCGCGGTGGCGGGGCCGCCCGGCCGAAGAAGCCGCCTCCAGTTACCCAATTACCGACTGTCAATCCTGCCGCCCCTCCCCCCTTCCCGGGGGTGTCCGGGACCCCGCCCTCCCCCTGCCCCGGACCCACCTGGGAGCCCTCTGGGCATCTGACGTGAGAGCCGTGGACCCGGCGAGCGCTGAGGAGCTGGAGGCTGTGGAACGTTCCCCATCACCCTCGCACGGAAGCCCCCCCAAATGTCTTTGTTCCCGACCCCCTCCTCGGCCACCGGTTCCCGTGGAGCCCCGGTCCGCCCTGTGCCGTGGGAGAGAGCCCGGGGAGGTGTGCCCCGGGACCGCTCGGCCCGCAGAGCCGGGTCTCGGGACTGGAGGTGTGTGGGGAGCGGTTCCAGGTGACGCCGGGACGGAGTTCTCCCTCTCCCCGGGGGCCGCCGGAGGGAACCCGGGGAGCAAAACGCCTCTCCTGCCCGAGGCGTCTCCTTCGAGCCGGCGCCGGCGCCAGTCCCGGTCTCCTCGGCCTCGCCTCGGGCAGTTCGGCCTGTTGGTCTTGGGAAGGCCACGCCCGGGAAGGGGACCCTCCTCCCCTTCTCGGAGCTGCTGGCCAGGCCACCTCCACCGGGTCAAGCACCGTCCCAAGTGGCCTCGTGTCCGAAGCCCAGGTGCCCCCTGGGACCCCCCAATTCGTATTCATGCCCCTGGGCGCTGCTGCTGTCCCGCAGCTGTCTCCCCCGCCCCTGCCCCGCCCCGGCCCAGCGTTGGGGGACGGAGCGGTCTGGGTAGGGAGTTGGACTTGGACTGGCCACGTTCGGCGGGAAAGGAGGTGGGATCCGAGCATGTGGAAGGGCTGGACTCCTGGGGAGGAGGACCCCCGGGCACCCGGCGTGCGTGCCGCGGGGCTCCCGCGGAGGGGCCCCCCGCTGGAGGCGGGTTACTGGAGGCGGTCCCCGAGGTTAGGGGGTCCGGGGGGTGTCCGCGGTGGGTGCGCAGCGGCCCGTCAGCCTGCGAGGTGAGGGTCCCAGCGGGGGTGGCTGCAGGGCCCGCAGGGAGGGCGCTGGGAGGGGTCCTGCGGGAGGAGGGGGCCCGCCAGCGGGTCAGCCCGGGAGTCCGGCAGGCCCGGTTGAAAGGCCCAGCCAATGGGGGGCGGAGGCTGGGCGGCGGGCGGCGGTGATTGGCTGGCGCGGGCTTCTTAGGCGTGCGCGGCCCCCGCTTCATGTCTGTGCTGGAGTCGGAGCTGGCGCCAGGGCGGCCGGAGGATGCCGAGGGGCCGCAGCCGGGCGGGCCGAGGGCCGAGGCTCGCGCTGTCCCCTGCTCCCACCCAGTGAGCCGCGCCGGCCGGCAGAGCTCTGCCTCGGGCCCGGCGCCCCGGGCTCCCGCGGTGCCGCCCCCTCCCCCAGGCCGCTCCCCTCTCCCGGTGGCGCTGCGTGTGTAAGTTTGGGGTGCGAAGGCTGGCTGGGGGTGTGGGGCGCGCCAAGCTCCGGGGAGGTCTTTGCGGCGGCTCGAGGTCGGGGCGTGGGGCTGCGGGCGGCTGCGTGAGTGCGCCCCGAGAGGTGCTGATGGTGCTGCCGGGGAGGGCGCGCCGGAGGGGGCTGGCCTTGCGCCGCGGGGGCTGCGTGTGCGTGTTGGGGGTGGGGGACGAAGTCAGTAAGTGCCTGTGGCGCCAAGTGTAAGTGTGCGCGTGCCGCTAGGATCCTGTGCCCCGTCGGTGCCCGGCCGCTGGTCTCCAACTTTTAGTCTGTGCCTGTGTTGGTGTCGCAGGAAGGTGGGGGTGCAACGTGCGTGTGGCTCCGTGCGACCTTGTGTGTGTGCGGGGGTTAACTAGTGTCCGACCCGTGTACACGGGTGTGCGGCGGCGGGCCCAGCGGCCACCGTGTGCGTGTGCGTGGCTGCACCTTCGCCCTCACCTTCCTTTCATTTTGAGCCTCGAGCTCTCCTCCCGCCCGGGGCTGGCCGGCGGCTGAGCTCCGCGGGGCGAGCCGCACGCGCACGGGGCGCCGCGCGACGGGACTTTGGGGGTGTCGGGCTGTGGCCGTGCGCCTCACGCCCCCCCTTCCGTCGTGCAGGGCCGCTGTCGCCTCCGCCCCAAACCGAGCCTCGGCCGGCCGCGATGGAGGTGGCGCCGGAGCAGCCGCGCTGGATGGCGCACCCGGCCGTGCTGAATGCGCAGCACCCCGACTCGCACCACCCGGGCCTGGCGCACAACTACATGGAACCCGCGCAGCTGCTGCCGCCGGACGAGGTGGACGTCTTCTTCAACCACCTCGACTCGCAGGGCAACCCCTACTACGCCAACCCGGCCCACGCGCGGGCGCGCGTCTCCTACGGCCCGGCGCACGGTGAGCCCGCGGCGGCGGCGGCGGGGCACCCGGGGCTCTGGCGCCGCGCGCCGGGCGCGGAAGGGGAGGAGGGCCCGGCCGCCTGCTTCCCGGATGTGGGATCCGCAGGAATCGAGGCCGCCGAGAAATCGGGGCGGGAAAGGCGGAGGCAGCGGCCTCTTGGGCCCCACAGGGTTTCTGCCCGCTTCCAGCTGGCCCGTGGGGAGAGGGGGGGGTCACGCCAGGCCGTGTCCCCGGAGGGTCTTTCTAAGTGCCCCTTGTCCTCCACCGCCGGCTGACACTCCTGACTTTTGCCGGTGGTTACATTTCAGGTTTTCTTTGGGGAGGGGGTGACTGCTAGCGGCTGTGTGTGTGGTGGCCCCGTGCACCCGTGTCCTGACCCCTCTCCGTCCTCCCGCAGCACGCCTCACCGGAGGCCAGATGTGCCGTCCACACTTGTTGCACAGCCCGGGGCTGCCGTGGCTGGATGGGGGTAAAGCAGCCCTCTCCGCGGCCGCCGCGCACCACCACAACCCCTGGACCGTGAGCCCCTTCTCCAAGACACCGCTGCACCCCTCAGCCGCTGGAGGCCCCGGAGGCCCCCTCTCCGTGTACCCAGGGCCGGGGGGCGCGAGCGGGGCAGGCAGTGGTGGCTCGGTGGCTTCCCTCACCCCCACTGCTGCCCACTCTGGCTCCCACCTTTTCGGCTTCCCACCCACGCCGCCCAAAGAAGTGTCTCCTGACCCCAGCGCCACCGGGGCTGCCTCCCCAGCCTCCTCCTCCGCAGGGGGTAGTGCGGCCCGTGGGGAGGACAAGGATGGCGTCAAGTACCAAGTGTCACTGGCCGAGAGCATGAAGATGGAAAGCGGCAGCCCCCTGCGCCCAGGCCTGGCTGCCATGGGCACCCAGCCTGCCACACATCACCCCATCCCTACCTACCCCTCCTACATGCCAGCTGCCACCCACGACTACAGCAGCGGACTCTTCCACCCCGGAGGCTTCCTGGGTGGCCCTGCCTCCAGCTTCACCCCTAAGCAGCGCAGCAAGGCACGCTCCTGCTCAGGTAAAAGCAGGTGCTGGGGACCTACTGGAAGTGGGGACAGTTTGTGTTTTGTGGGGTGGTTGTTGGGGTGGTGCGGTGTAGGAGAGGGGGTGGTGGTATCAGGCTCCCAGGTCTGGGGATGCATCATGTCCCCTTTCTAAGAGCCCCAAGAGATGTCTGAGACCCCAGAATGGGGGAGAGGGGGGGAGTCCTAAAACATTTGCCTTTAGGTGTTCCTTGTGGCCCCCAAAGTTCACTTTTCTTCCCCATTCCTTACCTTTCCCTCCAAGGCTGGCCAATGCCAGGCCAGACCACAGAAGGGGAATTCCCCCTTCCCCTCCCTGAGTCTGAAGTGAAAATCCAGTGTGAGAGAATGCAGTATGCAGGGGAGAGCAGAGAGGCCGTGTCTATGTGTGTATACGTGTGTTTGTGAGCGTGTGCACTCCAAAGGCTCCAGATCTTTAAGGAATCCGGTTCTCCAACTCAATCAGCCCGATCTTGGGATTTCTGTGGCTCCTGATCTCCTTGGGAGATTTCCCCAAAGCAAAATTCCAGAACCTGTTTATGCTCCTCGCCCCTGGCATGTCCTTCACTCTCCCTCCCTGAGGGCTGGAGTGAAGGGATGAAGCTGTAGGTGCCTCTGCCCCTTCCCAGGAGGAGCTGCTGGGGCCACGTTGGATTTGGCCTTCGTAGAGCAGAGACCACGACTAGCGTGGGAGTCCTATCGGTGCATCCTTCCCAATTCTTTTAAGCTGGGGAAGGGAAGATTTAAACAACGTACTCCTAAGTCCAGGCACGCCTTTCCTTACCCGTATATACTGACAATTTAGTTAAACTAAATGTGGGAGAATGTGCTGGGTAACATGATCCAAAAGCAGTTACTGGGTTTGATCGCTGAAGCTGCCACCTTGCACTCATCTTCGTCTCACTTTAGAGTCCCTGTTCTGCTCAGACCAGCTAGCTGGCCTTTAATTAGTCCTTTCTCCCAAGTTTGTTTTACATTCTATTTGAATTCCAGATGGTCTTTTAACGAAAACAAAACAAACAAAAACAAAAAGCGAACAACAGCAAACCAAAACAAACCAAAAACAAACAAACCAAAAAAACTTAGCCTAAAAACGAAAGGGCTTATTATTTATTTTATTTTAAAGCACAACTTCGATCTGAGTCCTGGACTGAAATGTAGGGCCTCAGCAGCAGAAGAGGTTTGGGGGGAAATAAGGATGTTACCCTGGACAGAGAGCAGAAAGTCAGGGTAAAGGCTGAGGGCATAGACGTGGAGCAGACTCAGTAGATAGCGGATGCGGTTGTAAGGATAGACAGACAAAAGAGAACTGGAAAGGGGGCCCGGAGGCTTCCGGGACCAGCCAGGTGATTCCAGTCATTGACAAAGTTTGTTGTAAATACCCTCTCCTTGTCATCCATGCGGAGAACCCCTGGGGTCCTGGCCCGCTTTCCCTCGTCCGGTTTCCCTTTCTCCCAGAGAGGTTTTTGAAGAGGGAGATTAAGTCTTAAACTATCCTCTGAACCTCGCTTCTTTGGGGAGATCCCCTGGCTCCCTTTCCCCGTCCGGACTGGGACTAGAAGTCACCTCCCCTGAAGCAGCCTGGCCGAGGGGGCTGCTGCCGGGTCGGCATCCGCTCGCCCACCCACAGTCTTCCGTGACCTTGTCGGTGAAGCAGGCTGGTGTCTCTCCCTGTCCCCCTGCAGAAGGTCGGGAGTGTGTCAACTGTGGGGCCACAGCCACTCCTCTCTGGCGGCGAGACGGCACCGGCCACTACCTGTGCAATGCCTGCGGGCTCTACCACAAGATGAACGGGCAGAACCGGCCGCTCATCAAGCCTAAGCGGAGACTGGTAGGCAGCGGGGCGAGGGGGGAGCTGGTGCTGGGCAGAAGGCCGGTGGGCGGCACCCTGGTAGCCAACCTGAGCAGGAGCTGACAGTTAATTAAAAAAACAAAACAAAACAAAAAGAACAACAGAAGCCTTCAAACGCAGATGATTGCCACTTCAAACCTTTTATCATTAAAATCACTTGGATGTCGGTTGGGGTTGCCCTTCTCTCTGGCCAGATTTTTTTTTTCAGGCCAGATTTCCTCCTGGGCAGCCCGTCAGGGACCCTCACCCCACCCCGCTCAGGGATACGGAGAGTTGAGTGTCCAAGGGCCCTGGCCTCTGTTTAACTTTTTAAAAATAGGGCCATGAAGTAATTTTCCCTCTGGCTTAGGGCAGCTCTCTCACAAGCTCCTCATGCCTATTTAAATAAAACACACCAGCCACCAAAAAATCCTGCCCTTTATTATTTTTCCATGGAGACACCTATACTGTGTATTTTCATTTGAGCGATTTAAAAAAAAAATGCCCTTTCGGATCTCCTGCCGGAGTTTCCTATCCGGACATCTGCAGCCTGAAGATAAGGAAACTTCGTGTATCTGTTTCCGGACTCTGCGAGTTTTTAGAGTCTCTCCTCGGCTCAGTCCTGCCTCTCGCTGGGCTGTTTTGAAATTTCTAATACGCTCCACTTTGCAAATACCGTGTAAAATGCTAAGAATAATAAATATATTTTTTCAGGGCGAAGTGATTTATGAGGCTTAAATCACTCTCGCCGCTTTGGGGGGCCCCCTTTTACCCTCTGCAGTGAGGGCGGGGTGAGGGCCTGGCTAGGTACGGAGGCTACAGTGTTGGCCCCTGAGTCAGAATTCCAGCTTCAGGCTGCTCACTCACCCTCACCCCTCCCCGCTCGGAGACTGCAGTCCATAGGCCCCTCTGCGGCCATTCCAGCCTCTGCTGGCCCTGGCCCCCCACACCCACCCCTGCTGCCCGCAGTTCTCTGTGACTGTGGGGCTGGCACTGGTTGAACCGGGAGAAGGAATCTGCTTTCTTGGATAAAAACTCTGTGGCCTTCTCCTGCGAGCCTTTCACTCCCTTCTCCAGAAATCAGACACTCATTGCCCGACCACCTCTGTCCTGCATTCCTTGAGGGCCTGGGGGCGGTTAGAACTTTGAGGTTTGGGGTACAAGGGGTTGAATAGAAAGACCAGCATTGTCCAGTAAACCTACAATGAAGGAAAATGTTCTAGGTCTGCCCAGTCCACTGTGGTAACCATGTTGTGACTATGGACTCCGTGAAATGTAGCCAGTGCAATGGGAGAAACAAGATTTCTACTTTTATGAAAAGGAAATTTAATCTCGTAGTCACATGAAGCTAGTAGCTACTGTGTTGGACAGCACGACTGGAGTGAGACACCCAAAACATTTTACATCTCCACCCTGGGCAGCCACAGGGTCCACACTCCCCTCCCCCCACTCCTATCCTGCCTTCCTCACGCAGGACACTGCCCAGAATTAGGGATTTTGAGGGGAGTCCTGTGGGAGGAGACAGAAGCAGCTCCAGATCCAGGGACTCTAGGAGGACCAAAAATAAAGAGCACTTCTCAGGGGTCTCAGTTTCCCCATTTATAGAGTCAGATTGTTTGGTGAATCCAGGAGGTCGTTGATTTTCCCTTCCAGCTCTCGAAACCCCGCTGATAGTGAAATCAGCCTTCTGAGAGTTCTTTATTCCAAAGTTCTGTGATTGTCTAGATCTCGCATTCTACATGTCCACAGCTCTGAGGTGCCTCCGTTCTCCTCAGGGATTATGGCTTTTTGGCGACATCAGTGGGGGCAGGGTGGGGGAGGGGCAAGGGTCAGGGAGGCTGGTAGAGGTGGGGCGTGGGAGCCCAGCCTGCTGACGCTGCCCTCCCCTCCCAGTCTGCTGCTAGGAGAGCTGGCACCTGTTGTGCAAATTGTCAGACGACAACCACCACCTTATGGCGCCGAAACGCCAATGGGGACCCTGTCTGCAATGCCTGTGGCCTCTACTACAAGCTGCACAATGTAAGTCCGCCCCGCCGCCCTGCCCCACCCCTCCCCAGGGACCGCTGCTCTTTGTGCTGCCAGGCAGAGGCCCCAGCCACTCTGCAGCTTGGCGTGGCTTGGGAAAGCCCTGGGCTCCAGAGGGCTCCCATCAGAGGGCAAGCTGGCTAGAGGTGTGTTCTCCTTAGCAACTCTGTTTAAAACAAAAGTGGGGGCGTGATTTGGTTGTGTTCTTGGGGAGGCACTGCTGGAATTTAGGGGGCTCAGTGTCCAGCAGGGTGCAGGGCAGCCTCACACAGTGCTAAGTGCCCTTCCTGAAACGGCGGCAGTGCTGGTGACAGGACTGCGTGGGCTTTTGGGGGTGGGGGTCCCCACCCAGGCCTGCCTCTGCCACAGGTAGGGGGTTGGAGGTCTTGCTCTGGGAAGGGAACTTGACTCCCTGAAGGCTTTGTGGTTGCCCCCAGGTGAATAGGCCACTGACCATGAAGAAGGAAGGGATCCAGACTCGGAACCGGAAGATGTCCAACAAGTCGAAGAAGAACAAGAAGGGGGCGGAGTGCTTTGAGGAGCTGTCCAAGTGTATGCAGGAGAAGGCCTCCCCCTTCAGCGCCGCCACCCTGGCCGGACATATGGCACCTGTGGGCCACCTCCCCCCCTTCAGCCACTCGGGACATATCTTGCCCACCCCAACACCCATCCACCCCTCCTCCAGCCTCTCCTTTGGCCACCCCCACCCATCCAGCATGGTGACCGCCATGGGCTAGGGACAGCCCTCCATGAATGGACAGATGGATGCAGAGGAAGGCGGCCTGAAGCTCAAGGCTGGGTGCTCCAAGGATGGGTGAACCAAAACCTTACCTGTCTGCCCTTCCCCAAAGACTCACGCTTCTCCTGTCAGCCCAGCCCGAGCCCCACACTGCCCCACCTGTGGGTGCTCTGCTCAGCAGTCGCGGTCACTATGAAGATTCTTACTGGGGCTGAGGGGTGGCCTCAGCCCAGCTGCTACCCAGGTGGGGTTTCCACCACAGACAATTGTTTGGAGAGCAGAAAGGACAACTTTATGAAGAGAGGAGGAAGGAGTAGGGGACAAAGGAAACCATTTAGAAGGGAGTAGGCAGAAATAATTTATTTCTCTCTCGTTTCTTGCAAGGACTGGGAGGTCTGAGCTGCCCCAGGTGCTCCTGGTCTTCCTCCACTTGGCCTGCCATCCACTTGCCAGGGCTCCGAGAGCAGATCTGTGAGGGACTTAGCCCACACCTTCTCCTGGGGCGTCTGGCTCTGAAATACTGAACCCGGGCTGGGCCTCGCCAATCTAGAGGGGTCATGGCCTACGGCAGGCTGAGCCAGTGCGTGCCCTGCTGATTGGCCCTGGAGGGCAGAGACAATCACAGTCCTACACAGATTCCCAGGCTAGGGCTGGGTCACAGGAAGGAAACAACGTTTTCTTGAGAGGGGAAATGTCTCCCAGCACGCTCCCCTGGCTCTGAGGCTGAAGCTGGTGTGGTCTGTGTCCCCTTCACAGCCGAGCTGCCGCCTCTGCCAGGTGGGCTCCTGTACATACATCCTTTTTCTGCTAATCCCTCGACCCTCTTCCCTCCCACTATGAGACAAAAGAAAAAATATTTTAAAAGACTGCATAAGCTTAACTCGCTGATGAGTTAGTTGTTTTATTTTTAAACTCTTTTTGGGTCCAGTCAAACGTACTTTGCCACAGAAGCCTTTCTTATGGAAAGGAATAAAATCTACACATCCAGGCTGTAGCTTCCCAATTATTTTTGGAAAAGTTCTTGGATCCCATAGCCCTAGAATGGGGAGCTGGGGGCCAGGGACGGGGCCTTAGCTGCTCTTGGCTTCTCCGGGCTGGTCTGGCAGGTGGCAAAGGCGGGAGCTGGGGGTGAGTCAAGGCCAGGACCTAAGGAGAGGCCATGAACCTGCTGGGGTCCCAGGAGACCTGGGTTCTGCTCTGCTTTGCTGTGGCTGGCTGGATCCTTCCCAAGGTACAGCTGTACATAACCCTGCCTGAGTTTAGATTCTGTTTTGGGGTGGTGGTGGGGTGTGGCAGCTGGAGAGGGCCGTGCCCAGGAAGAGGATTGTGCTGATATAGTTGACCAAGTGCAATATGGGCCGTTGATTGCTGCTGGGGGCACCACCACCAGAAGTAACTTATTTTGGACTAGCATCCACATAAGAATCGGCAGTATTTTCTGTTTTTATGTTTCATTTGGCTTGTTTTATTTTGGATTAGTGAACTAAGTTATTGTTAATTATGTACAACATTTATATGTTGTCTGTAAAAATTATATGCTATCCTTCTATTCCTTTAAAGTGAATACTGTTAATAATAAAATACTTTTTTGTGAATGTCTCTGTCCTGTCTTATGGAGTCCCAGGCATGGAAATTAGAGTCAAGCTGAACTGCTTCTATTACCCAGGGGTTTGGAGGAAAAACTGGAATAGGAGCTGGGGCCCTACCTGGCTGGGACTCGGATAATCTGAATTTCCTCATTATTACCTAATGTGGGTCCTGGCGGCTGGGTGGATGCTGGCGAGGTTCAGGGTGGCTGTGGCTTCTCTGGCCTTTGGTCCACACACTAATCCTTTTTTTGAGGGCTCAATTGGGGCTCTTGCAGACTCACATTCTACACTGACCTCACATTCACTTCCTCTCAGGTACTGATCAGTTTTTGTTTCTGAGCTAGCTGATCACCAATATTCCCATTCATTGTCAAACCTGATTACTAATGTATTTGATCACTGATGTCATTGACTTCTGTCTTCTTTAATCAATTATGTTGGTCAACAGAGATAGCTATGACCAATGGTCAATGATGATGTCAGTGATTCAATGACAATCACACCAGAGCCTATGATCATAGACATCTAATTACTAACAACTGATCGCCATTACTTAATTACCAATACTTTGTCAATGCCTCTGATGGATGCTGTGTCTGATCACTGACATCACCAGTGTCTACTGTGACTGCTTGCTCACCAGTATATGTGTGATCATGAATATCTCTCATCACCAATGTTTCTGATCAGCATATCTGTTCAACGATATTTCTACTCAATGTGTCTGATGACCACTGTCTGTGTCCTCAGTATTTCTATCTACCATGTCTATGATCACCACTGTGTCTTACCGCCTAAGCATCAAGGTGTTGCTCACTCTGTCACTAATGCTCTAGATCATCAAGAAATATGACCACCAGTGTCATTGATCAATTTTTTTCTAATCAACGATAGATGAGATCACGCTTACATGATTTCTGATCATACTACTTCTCATCACCAATGTCTCTTTAACAATGTGTTTGGTCACTTGTCTCCAATCACCAACATCTCTAACCAACAATGTCCCTGACCATAGAATCCTCTATCAAATTTTCTGATTATCAATGTGGTCACAAGTGACTCTGGTTACCAGTACCCTTGACTGGTCAATGCTGATTACCAGAGTCTCTAGTGTCCAAATCAGTGATTGTTGAATTTATTTATCTTCCAAGGCCCTCAGAACCAATGTTTTTTATACCGCTGATCACCTGTGGTACTGATCACCAATTTTCCTCGTCATTGGAATCACCAGTAACTTGTCTCTGGTCATCAAATCCTCCAGTCATTGATGCAGTTGATCCCCAGTAGATCACACACCACCAAGATCCCTGGATGTCTTCAGTCATTGAATCTCATCACCAATAGCTCCTCTATCATTAGTCATCAAGAACATAAGCACCAAATGCTTTCATCCTAATGCTCCTGTCACCCACATCCTTGGTCCTTTGTGTTCTTGATCAATGATTGACATAGCCAATTAACAATCATTCTGATCACCAAGATCTCTGAGCACTGCCTCCTGATCCTTCAAGTATGACCATTACCCTCTCTGATCATGAATGACATCATTTCCTCATGATTCCACCATCTCTAATTACAAGTCACTCTAGCCATGTGTCCTTGATCAATGATTCCTTTTGACCCTTGTCATCATCATCTCTGGTCTCTGGTCCCTGATGACTAGTGTTTCTAATTGCAAACTTCCTTCTTCCTCCACAGCCTTGATGTCCAACGGTCCAAGCAGCTTTCTTTTGATTCTTCCTATCCCAGACTGCTGGCGGTGGCAGGACGCTTCTTGAGGCTGGAGAAAGACTGGTCCCGTGAAAGCCAGCATGCCTTCTGTGAAGCTCCAGATGCCCTAGCCTGCAGGTTGGAGTTGGGGGAGCATCTCTGGCACCCTGATTCAGGACATCTCTGCCCCTGGTATGCCACCACTACTTTACCCATGCCCGTTCCCTGTAGAAGACAAACCTGGAGCATGCAGGAACCCACCTGTGGGCACTAGTCTGCCCATTGAAATGCCTGGGCCCTCTCAAGCCTTCTAGAAGCTCCCCTTCTGCTCCTTTCCCAGCTCAGAGCATTTAAAAATATATACATTTTATTGATTTTTTACAGAGAGGAAGGGAGAGAGATAGAGAGCCAGAAACATTGATGAGAGAGAAACATCGGTCAGCTGTCTCCTGCACACCCCCCACTGGGGATGCGCCCACAACTAAGACACATGTCCCTGACCGGAATCAAACCTGGGACCTTTCAGTCTGCATGTCGACGCTCTGTCCACTGAGCCGAACTGGTCAGGGCGCTCAGAGCATTTTTGCCTCTCTTCCTTCCGCCACATGTAGCCACGGCGAGGGCAGGGATGTCTTTCTCTCCTGTGTCCCAGCTCATAACTGCAGGGTTGTGTGCATATATTATTACGTAATCAAGTGTGTACTGTACACAGGCCTGTTGAACACCTCCTCCAGTCTTATTGCCTTCCTTCTGCCAACCAGTATTTTAGAGCACCAGTGCCAAGCACTGTCGAAGATGCCAAGAGGCAGCCAGCAGGAATCAAGCAGAGTGGATGCCCTGTCTCTGCAGTGTTAGATCCAAGAAGGCAGAGACTGTGTCTATCTTGTCATTCTTGCCTCCCGTTGTCTTCTGTGGGCTTGTGGTAGGTGCTTCCCAAATGTCTGTTGAATAGACTCATTCATGTATCCTACTAATGTTGATTGACCCTGTTTGTTCTTGGCATTTGGGTTAGAAATAAAACGCACCAAAAATCTTGCTCTGGTGAATCAGCAGGGGCTGTTTCTGACAAAGATCTGGGGAAGGCTGGGGTGGGGGGAGGTTGTGGGATGGAGGTTGAGTGGAGAGGGGTGAACTCTAGGAGCAGGGAAAGCATGCTGGCTGTGGCAGGTCCCGGATTCGAATTTACTGGAAAACAGTAGCACCAAGCTCAGAGACTTCTGTCACCTCCTCTATACAAATCAGCTCATAACAATGACTCCCACTGCCCAGAGTCACTGTATAGATGAACAGTTTTGATTTCAGGGCCCTCAGGCAGGGCAGGGCAGGCAGGCCAAGCACTGCAAGTAAATGGCCATCGTTAGCAAGGCAATGGGTGCCTTTATGATTCAAGGGGCCTGGTGCCAGGGTGCCTTGGGGCTGGCTGACCCAAGGCCTCTTCCCCCTTCCTCCTACCAGGATACTCCAGGCCCTGCTGCTTCTTCCCATTTTTTTTAATTTTTTTTTTGTAGGAAGAAACCAAATCTTCTTTGTAATTCTTTGAAACCAGCTCATCCTTCTACAAAAGTCCCTGCTGTGCTGTCTCCTGGTAACTCACCCCTAGTTAGGACTTGGAAGCAGCCCCTACCTTCCCTAGGGCCACAGAATGGACCCTGCCCCCGGTGAAGAGGGTTTGGGAGGAATGCCTGCCATTCACTTGATGGAAGGGAAGGACAAGCTCACCTGAGAGGTGCGAAGGAAGGCAAACGGTAGGAGCTGCTGCCAAAATCAGTGGGCGTCCTAACAGCTTATAATGAGACAGGAAATAAAGTAATCCTTCAGGATTTGTTGTTGTTGCTGTTGTTTTAGGCAAAACAATTCCAAACTTATCTAGAAAAACTGACAAGACTTGTGGAACAAGTCAGAAAATTAGGGAAAATAAAGTGAGGTGTGTGTGTGTGTGTGTGTAAAATGCTTTTCAATATTAACAAGATTCTATGATCAGAATCATTCAAGCCTTGAGGTTCTGCTGTAAGAATCAGTAGATCAATGGCACAGATTTGGGTAAGCCCAAAGCATAGCCTATTATTTACAAGATAATGGATGATAAAGGAGGTATTCTGAATCAATGCAAGGGTGGAGGGTTATTCAATCAAGCAGAGTTGGAACAACTAGCATCTCAGAGATTAAAAACCTGCAGGTGTGGCCTTATCCAGCCAGCAGACAGGTTTTATTGGTGCTGCATGATGTTTTGTAAAAATATAAATGAGTTGCAAATGATCTTAAATGAGGAGATTCACGTAAAGGTAGGCAGCAGGTCAGGCCCCAGGAACTGCGTGTCTGCAGAGCTTGTTTGCCTCTCCCGCTCAGGAAGCTCTGCCTCCATCTATCTCCATCTGGCCCCTCTGCCCATGTCTGCTGGGTCTTGGGGACACTGAGTTTGAGTCCTGGCATCATCACACATCTCCTATTACATGTTTGAGATTTATTAAGGAGTTAGTCTTGAAACCAAACACCAATCCACCCAGCTGGATCTCCCAGGTTGGTTCCTCCACAGAGCTACACTGCAAAGCTCAAGGTTAAGTTCAGCCTTTCAGGAATCAAAGAGAAAAAAAAGAAAGAAAGAAAAAGTATTGAACATGCAAGATGTAAAAGCTTTTGCAGTGGGAGGGAGTGGTGTGATGATTTGGAATAGTGCTTTTGTAAGGAGCTCTGAGATAATTCCATTTTCAAGACTTGAATGTTGAGTGATCATTCAAATGCCTTTAGCAAGAAGCTCCCACACAGAGATGTCGGGACATCATTATTCATAGAACTGAGAGATTGTATACAACCTAAATGCTCAAAAAAGGGCATGATAAGAAAATAGTCACAGAAGAATTGAAAATATATTTGCATACCCATGTTCATTGCAGCATTATTCACGGCAATAAGCCAGTGTCTATCTGTGAATAAATGGATAAACAAAATGTGGTCAATCCATGTGATGGAATAGTATGCAGCCCTAAAAAGGAAGGGAATTCTGACATATGCCACAACATGGCTGAACCATGAGGACATTATGATAAGTGAAATAAGCCAGTCACAATAGGACAAATACAATGTGATTCCACTTACATGAGGTTCTTAGAGGAGGAGTCAAATTCATAGACAGAAAGTAGAATGGTGGGGGGTGGCAGGGGTTGGGGGGGGGGAAATGGAGAATTAGTGTTTAATGGGTCCAGAGTTTCAAGATGGTCAATTCTGTGTTATGTGTAGAGGAAAAAAAGGAGAGGGAACTATAGGACATCAATTAGAAAGCCTTTAGAATCCCTCCGGAAGGTTATGCTTTTAGAGGCAAGTCATGGAATAGGAATGGGTAACACAATGACAACAATAACTAGCATCTGAGAGGAAAGAATTTTCGGCAAATGTTACCAAATGGCAACATCTATGTGATAGGTTACTTTTCTTTTGTTTTCTCCCATTTTTCAAATAATGAGATTTAATAGCTTTAAGGATTTAAAATATTTAGAAATAGCCATAACTGGTTTGGCTCAGTGGTTAGAGTGTCGGCCTGCAGACTGAAAGGTCCCAGGTTTGATTCCGGTCAAGGGCATGTACCTTGGTTGCGGGCACATCCCCAGTAGGGGATGTGCAGGAGGCAGCTGATCGATGTTTCTCTCCCATTGATGTTTCTAACTCTCTATCCCTCTCCTTTCCTCTCTGTAAAAAATTAATAAAATATATTTTAAAAAATAAAATATTTAGAAATAATCATTGAAGAATGGGAGATTGTTTTGCAAAATATGCAGTCAAAATATAAAAATAAATATATAATAACCCCCTCTCTACCTTCCAAAAAGAATATCAGGCAAAGGGTACACAAAGAGGTCTTTCCCAAGAGAAATGTAAATAAACAGCCAGTAAACATTTGGACAGGCGCTCACCCTCAGAAATGATGCAATACATGCAAATGAAAAGGAAGGCACCACTTTCTACCTCTCATCTTAGCAAAAACGGAAAAGGCCAGACAAATGTGGAATCAGACCTGGTACATGATGTTGATGGGAATGTTGACCGACATTCCACGTGCTCTCTGGCCCAATGAACTCTCTTCAGGTTCACCTCACAGAAGCCCTAGGGCGGGGGTGGGGGTGGGGTGGGGGGGGGAAGCAAAATTGCAGTTTTTGAAAAAAAGCATATTGCAGAATAATATGTAAAGCATGACACTTTTTTTGTTTGTTTTAAAAAATGTTTGTGTAGAGATAGGAAAATATCTGGGAAGATACATACAAAAAAAATAGTTGCTAGTTCTGAGAAGTTGATAGATCCAGGATGAGTAAGAGGGTCCTTTTTATTTTATACACTTATGCTAGTATTTTAATGTCTTATAACTAACTATGTGCCACTTTTGTAATTTAAATTATTAAAATTTATTAAGAAAATAAGTTTTTTCCACCTCTACCTTGTGCTGACTGGTCTCTCTCCCTGGAATGTTCTCTTCCTCAGATCTGCCTGGAGAACTCCTCTTCATCCTTCAAAGCCCTAGGCCAAGATCCCAGGGGAAGCCTTATCTGAGTTCTCCTTCCCCAAGCTCTTCAGGAACTTCCCAGGCCCTAACCAATATCACTCAGAGGCAAAACCTAGCTGTGGAGCAGACAGACCTGCTTCTCTCTTTCTGCACAGCCTTGAGCAAAGGGCTTAGCCTCTCTGAATCCTGACTCCTCACTAGTAAAACAAGACCACACCTTGCAGGATTGTTGTAGGATAATATGAGGAAAACAAAGGTCCTCAGTCCTAGGAGAGCCCACCTAGCCAGGAGACCTCCTTCTAATGCCATTTCATCCCATTGGTCTTCAGACTGAGTCCCCACACAAAAACTGTTCAACTCCCAGAAGCCCAGGACAAGCTGCTCACCCTTCTAGTTCTCCTTCTTCCACAGCATCCAAGGCTCTCAAGGCCTCTGGGGGTGCCATTGGAACGCCCCTGACTATTTCGTAGGTGCTTTCGGTGTTTCCTCTCACCCTGTTCCTCAGCAGTCAGAGACCCAAAGATGGCCCCTCCTGTCCAGCTGGGGAAACTGAGTATGAGTGGGGGCCGGATTGAGGTCTCAGGCCCTAGGATCTCTCCGCACTGGCATGCAGGCTGGAGTTGTAGAGGCCACCTCCTTGGAGAGGGGACTTAGTGGACTCTTTGCAACTGCCTCCTTCCACTGACCCCTACGTCCCTCCCACAGCCCTCTGCTACACTGTGGGGCTCCCTGAGGACACCCCTGGCTCCTTTTCCCTGTCCCTTCCCCAGCTTTGCCTGTGCTGATCTGGGAGGTGTGTCTGTGATTCAGGTTTCCCCGGCTTTGAGGGGATGTTGGGATGGGCCTCCTTTCCTCCAAATGTAGGGTGAAGTGGACTCTTGTACACACATATCAGAGCACACCGCCATGACACCACGCTGACATTATCCCCTGTGCCCCTTCCACCTTCCACTGCCTAGCACCATCCTCTCCTGGGTGTAGTGCCTGCCCCCAACCCCCAGCCTCAGGCTCATGCCCTGCAACCTGTTTCTTCTTCTAGAGGGATCTATCTTAATTTTTCATTAAATTTTTCATTTAACTTCTTTATTAAATTTACTGGGGTGACATTGGTTAATACCATTATATGTTTCAAGAACAGTACTATAATATGTCATCTGTATATTGCATTGTGGGTTCATTGCCTAAAGTTTAGTCTCATCCTCTCATCATATCCTTTCCTTTCTTCAATCTCCCTTCACCCCCCTTTCCCTCTGATAACCACCATACTGCTGTCTGTGTCAGTTTTTTTGTGTGTGTTTTGTTCATTTTTGTTGCTTTCTGTTTTATATCATAAGGACCTTAACCTTTTAATTTCAATTATGAAACATTTCAGAAATCTAAAAGTACAGCTACCAATACAGCAAGTCCCATGCATAACAAATGGCCACAAACTGAGCGGCTTAAAACCACACACATTTATGATTTCATAGTCTCTGTGCGTCAGGAGCCCATGGTGTGTCATAAACAGCTACTCATTTTCACGCCACCATGGTAGCTGGGTCCTCACTTAGGGTCCCACAAAGCTGCTGATCACGTGCTGACCAAAGCTGGGCTCTGCCTGAGGTTTCCTAGCAGCTGCAGGATTCTGGTAGTTATACCAACTCGCAGGTCTTACCCATCCTTCAGGGCAGAAGGGGAGAAGGGGTAAGCAGTCCTGGACACCCCCAGCTGGAGCCAGTAGGGGTGCCTTTAGAGACACTGCCCAGGCAGCAGGGCTGCAAGCCTTGTGTGTGTATGTGTGTGCTTGAGTGCACATGTGTGCGTGTGTATTTGTCTATACAGGTATGCACAAACACACGGGGGCATCCGTGCCTGGGTGTGCATGTGGAAGTGTAAGGTGCTTGGTCTGACTACCCTGTCTAAGAGAGAAGTGCTGTCACTCTCTAAGTTCCTTTTCTGCTTTGTTTTTCTCCACGACACCTTTCACTGCCTCACATCATATTGAACGTCCATACGTTATCAGTTTCCTGTATCTCCACCACTAGATGTCAGCTCTATGAGGACAAGGCCCTGCCTAGTGTGTTCACCGGCATATATACCCGCAACACCTGGAAGAGTGCCTGGCACACAGCACATGTGTGGGACAGGAGCTCAAGAAACCTGTGGGATGGATGGATGGGTGAGGGTTGGTGGGTGGATGGGTGGGTGAGCAGTTGGTGGGATGAATGGATGGGTGAGGGTTGGTGGGTGGATGGGTGGGTGAGTGATTGGTGGGTAGATGGATGGGCGAGTGGTTGGTGGGTAGACGGATGAATGAATGGATGTCTGCTGATGTGAATACGTGCACGCAGGCCTTGACTCTGGAAGACACATCAGGCTTCTTTGTTGTATACTCTTTCCAGAACAATCTAGGAAACCCCGTACACCAGAAGCTTCAGGGCTCATGGTATGTTGGAAGGCTCTGGGAGTTGAATCCTTCGGTTTGGGACCAGCTGTTGGACCTGCGATCAGAGTCCTGCCCAGGTTCATGCCATGCAGGGGCGGTGGGCTGAGGACTAGGGAACTGTGAGTGAGGAGAGAGTGGCTGCCCTAACAGGCTGGTATGGTACACTTTGGAACTCAGAGGGCGGGGGGGTGTCCCACAACTGATGTCTTAGCAGTAAAGCCCTACTTGAGGCTAGATCCCAGCTGCCAGAGACCTTGTGGATCTCTACTAGGAAGGGTGTTAAGACTGAGGGAAGAATCCTGGGGACCCAATGGACGGTCATCTGCACTGGCTGGAGGGTTGAGCAGGAAGCTCTCCTGGCAGTCCTAGGGAGGGAAAATGAATCTGAGCCAGGTCTGTGTGAGACCTGAGCTAAGATCGTCCTGTCACTTCTGGAGAAGGAGAAAGCTTGCTCTCCACTTCCCACACCTCCCTGTCTGGTGCTGAGCACTCACTGTCCCTTCCGCCTGTTTAATAACCCACCAAGTGACCAGCTTTCCATAAGCCCATCCATTTGTATGTGCATCCACCCTTGTACCCATTCCTCCATGGACCTGTTCATCTACTATTCCTTCCCTCTTCTGTCAGTCTGTCTTTCCATCCACTCATTTATGCATCCTTATCAACATTGTTATCATTATACTAGCAAGTAAACTGTCCTCACAGCAACCCTATGAGGAAAATGCTATTACTGCCTTCATTTTACAGATGAGATGAGGAAATGGCACAGAGAGTTTAAGTGACTTCACTGAGAACACACAGCTAATAAATAACAGAGCTGTCAGACTTGACAAGCTGAGCTCTTAACCCCTCAGTCTGTCTATCCATCCATGCACTCTCATAGTTGTTCATTCAATCCCTTCACTCACCTGTCACTATCCATCCAGTGACCCATCCATCCATTGCTGTCGCCCATCCATCCTGAAGGTAATGCAGTTAGAGAACTGGGGGCCCTGAGGGGAGAGAAGGCCTGAACTGCCCATCTGGCTGGGGGTGGGGGCTTAGAGGGGTAGGGTGGGCTGCCGTAGCCTGGGCAGGGATGCATGGGGCTGGAGAGAATTAGCCCAGTGACTGCCAGGATCATCTAATTAAGAATGCTAGTGATAAGCAGATAGGAATCCAGGGTGATTAGAATCCTTTTAAAAAGCCACTCCATTAATTACAAAGACAGAGAGGGGCCTCTGGCTGCTCAGAATACCAATTGGTTGCCTAATTGGCCTCTATCAGCTCACCCTGGGGGAGGGTTCCTGGGACTGCTGTGTGATCTTGGCTGTGCCCTGCCCTCTCTGGTCCTCCCTGTGCAGGCCAGGCTCTGCTTGAGATCACCTGGTCACTTAAGGTCTTCTCTCTCCTCTAGCCTGGCTCAGGGGGCTGACTTTAGGGACATCAAAGGCCAGAGCCCAGGGAGGCTAGGCTGGCTCCCCAGAGTGGAGGAGTTTCAATACCCCATTGACTAATGAGGGCAGAGAGAGTTAGAGAGAGAAGTTGGCCTATCAGTCTGTGCGAGACACTACTGTGGGGGCCTGAGCTGATGCTCATGCCTGGTCACCCTATTCCTCCATCTTTGTAAAAAGGGGAAATCACCTCTGCATGCTGCCACCAGACTCCACACATCTCTTTGTGGGGAGCTTGCCCCACACCCACCCGGGGAACTGGGAGGGCTTTCTGTCTTCAGGGCACCGTTAGCAGTAAGGAGTTGGGCTCTGGGACAGCTCTGACCCACGGGATATGATGGAATCTCCTGCCCTGTCTTCACCCCAGCTGCTTCCCACAGATCTACCCCAGGATGAGGCCTTAGGCTGGGCACAGGGCCTGGGCATAGAGCAGGGCAGGGAACATGGAGGGGCTCTGGAGCAGAGGGACCAGAAGAAAATTCCTCCTTGGGAGGGCAGAGGTGGTCAGCACCAGCATCTCAGGCAAGGAGGCAAGTGGGGAGCCTGGGTAGGAGGAAGCATCTGTAGGTTTCTTGGGCACCTCATCATTCTGGGTTCCTTGTCTATTAACATTGCTGTAGCCACCCACATACTGTCCTAATTACACTGTTATGGCACCCTCAAACTTCACTTGTAGTGATGCTGTTGTCATCAATCCTCTTACCAATATCACATCACCCTATCACCATCACCATAAACATACCATCATCCCTACCTCCATCATCACCACCATCACTATTACCATCACCATTACTATGGTATCACTATCGCATTGCTCATATCACTATTATCACACTATCACTCCCGTCACCCCTAACACATGCTGCCCCTGACATCACCTTCATTATCTCAACCAGTATCCCCATTACTAGGACCATTATCATAATTACAATCACCATCATTTCTATCACTGCTACCACCATCCCACCTCTGATATTATCGTCATTATTACCACCATCTCTACCACCATCATCATCACCATTACCATCTCTACAACTTGCTTCATTTCTATCACTATCATCACCATGTCTACCTCAACTAGTATCCACATTACCATGACCAGTGATCCACCCATCACTGTCATCACTACCACCACCATCATTATCATTACTGCCATCTTCCTCATCACTACCATCATCATCTCCTCTATCACCACCACCACCACATCTTCCTCAGCCAGCTAATCATTACCTCTAGCTCAACTATGACAACCATCATCACCACCTCCAACATCACATCATCACCACCTGCATCATTATCATCATCATCATCATCATTATCACCATGCCCATGTCCACCACTCCCACCACCTTCATTTGAGCAACTGTCATTATGACACATGTACACAGTTGCTGACTGTATAACAGGTATGAAGACATATATATATATAAAAGCCTATGCAACCAAATGACCAGTTGACTGGTCACCATGATGCACACTGACCACCAGGGGACAGATGTTCAATGAACAGGATTGGGCTCCCTCCTGTCTGGATCGGGCCTGCGGGGATCAGGCCAAAACCAGCTATCTGACATCCCCCAAGGGGTCCTGGATTATGAGAGGACGCAGGCCAGGCTGAGGGACGCACGGGCCTCTAAGTTAATGTTTCCACAGTCTCTGACAAACCCAGGGGAATAAAGATCAAGGAAGCAAGGCATTGCTGTTGGTCTCAGGCTGCAGCTTCAAAGAGAGTAGATCTCAAGAGCTCACAGGAAGCTGCTGGGAATCTCAGGATATTCTTGGATGCTGCCCCTGAATATCTCAGCCTCCAGTTCTGAAGCAGGGGATTCTCAGAAAATTTCCCAGAAGCTGCTATGAACCTTTGGGTTGTCATCTGCCTACAACTGCCTCTTTCTTTTTCACTTTCCAAATATCATGAATTAAAATAATCTGAGACTATATGGATAAGGGGATTCTGTAAAATCTTCCAGAATTCCCTGCTATGCAGAGAAGACTATAGAAGAAGATGGTGGTAGTGTTGAGTTACCAACAGAAAATACAGACCACCACACCTCCAGTATCACTACCCCCACTATCTGCACTATGGCTATAGAAGTCATTCCCACTAGTGTATCATTCCCACCACTTTCTGCATTCCTATTATTTTTCATTATTACCACAATTATGCCACCTACATCACCATGCATCAAAACTTCCACGTCCATAACTAGCAGTAGCACCACCATTTCCACCAGGGCCATCATTATCGCAGCCTCCATCACCCCCATTATATCACCTGTAGCATACTGCAATATTGATCATTGTCTCTTTCCTATAAGAGTATTGTGCCTTACCATCCCCATTTGGACACCATTTAGTGTCCATATGGGAGGCAACCAATCAATGTTTCTCTCTCTCTCTCTCTCCCCCTCTCCCTTTCTCTCTCCCTAGAATCAATGAAAAACATATCCTCTGGTGAGAAGTGAAAAAAAAAGTATTGTGCCTCTCCAGATGTTGACTGAGATTTGTAGAACCTTCCTAAAGGAGTACTATTCCCACTCCATTGACAGTGGTTTTGACTACATGACGCGATCAAGAGTGATACACATCACATCCCAACAGGAGTTTTAAAAGGCATCCCAAGCCCTAACCGGTTTGGCTCAGTGGGTAGAGCGTGGACTGAAGAGTTCCAGGTTTGATTCTGGTCAAGGGCATGTACCTTGGTTGCGGGCACATCCCCAGTAGGGGGTGTGCAGGAAGCAACCAATCGTTTTGTCTCTCTCATCGGTGTTTCTAACTCTCTATCCCTCTCTCTTCCTCTCTGTAAAAAAAAAAAAAATCAATAAAATATATTTTACAAAAAAGGCATTCTAAGTTTCTACCAGCTCTTACTTGAACCCTTTCTGCCATGAGAATGGTATGTTTCAGATTAGAGCCACTTCCTCAGCCTGGGATCCAGAATGAGAAGACATGTGGGTGGAGCCCCAGTAGCTGACCCATGGGTGTTAACAAGTAAAGTGGAAAAGAACTAAATATCTTTCAAAAGGCATGGAAATGTGGGGGTTATTACTGTAGCAAAGCTGTATAACCTGCAAGTTCTACTACCTCACTGCCTTCATTACCACCATTACCAACTCTAGGACCACCATCACCACCACAGACCTCATCAACAGCTCTGCTAGTAGCCACATCCACCACATCTCCACCATCACTGTCAATGCCTCTTCAACACTGGTCTCACAATAACCGTCCCTTCCATTGTTACCATGACCACTACTACCACTGACACCATAAGTTACTGTCTCCACTAACATCTTCACCACCAGCGTCACCATTACCTCCACTAGCACTACTTTCACCATTGTCAACTCTGCTATCACCACAGCCTTCACACCAATACTGCTACCCTAATGACTTCTACTGTTTCAATAATGTCTGATCTGTCACCATGTGTACCTCACTTTGTAATGTCCCTACAGCCACCAAAGTCAACAACAGCACTACTTCCAATGTCATCGTCATGGAGAATTATGTGGGTTGTTATCTTTCCCCAGTTTCAAAACAAGCCTGTCAAGAAGAGGTTCTAACGACAGTGGCAGAAATATAGTTACAAACATGTAGAAATATTTTTATCTGTAACTAACTCCAGTGAAGTTATTCTGTTATTCATTTCCTCTACCAAGCGACGTGACTTATGTGTGTTAGTCAGTGTTAGTTACTGCTCTTGGTAAGACATGTGGGGTAATGACGTTTATCTCTTGGTTGGATTTGCAAAGTGTCTCCAGATTCTGCTTTCATTCCTCCTGGCATCTGGAATTGGTGAGAACATGATGTGTACTGCAAGGTGCTGGGACCCTAGTACCAATGAGTGTTGAAGGAAAAGAGAAAGAGGGAGGGAGAGTAATAAAAAAAAATAGACATTAGAAATAGGAAGAAAGAAGGGAGGGCAGGAAGAAGGGATGAAGGAAGGAAAGAAGGAAGAGAAATGCCACCCTAGTTGATTCAGTGACCCAAACAGCTAAGTTCCTCACTGGTTTGGTTAGGACGCAGTTTAGCCTATTTTCCATCTTAACTGGAGGGAGGTCAGGTGAAGGTAGATGTTAATCAATATTGTTAATCGTCATTTCTAAAAAATGATCCAACATCAGAACAAAAATTTTAAAAAATAGAAATGCATACTGTCTTAGTTTCTTTGAGCTACCATGACTAACACGAGCTAGGTGGCTTAAAACAACAGAAATGTGTCCCCTCACACTTATGGAAGCTAGAAGTCTAAAACCCAATGTCATCCTTGCTGCAGCCTGTCCAGAGTCTCTGAGGGAGAATCATTCCTTGCTCCTTCCAGCTTCTGGGAAGTATCGGCTTTCCTTGCGCTGCATCACCCCCATTTCTGCCTCCATCATCTCATCACCCTCACTTCTCTTAGTGTGCCTCTCTGTGTGTCTCTCATAAGGGTACTTGTCATTAGATTTAAAACCAACACAGATGATCCAGGATGCTCACATCTTGAGATCCCTAATTTAATTACATCTGTGAAGACTTTTCCAAATAAGGTCATATTCATAGATTCTGGTCACAACAACAGGGACATATCCTTCTGTGTGTGTGTGTGTGGGGGGGGGATACTATTCAACCCACAACACTCACTAATCTATAGTTATTTTCAATCCCTATTTTTTCTTTACAGAATTGAGTGAAATGCTCCTTTTAATTGATTATTTGATCCTCACTGGAGGATATTTCCATTAATTTCTAGAGAGAGTGGAAGGGAGGAAGGAGGGGAGATAGAGAGAAACAATGACATGAGAGAGAGACATCGCTAGGTTGCTTCCTGTATGTGCTCCTACTGGAGCTGGGAACCTGCAACCCAGGTACATGTCCTTGACTGGGAATCGAACCCTTGACCTTTCAGTCTGCAGGCTGACGCTCTAATTCCTGAGAAAAACTGGCCAGGGCGAAATGCTTCTTTGGATTTGCTGTCCACTAGTCTCAGAAAAGCCCTGAGTTTGCATCTCCCTCTCTTGCACTGACATATTCTGTGCCCTTGAGTATGTTGTTGCATGTCTCTGAGCTTTATTCATTCAACAAGTTGAACTGATTGCCAGGCACTGTCCTAGATGCTGGCAAACATCCCTGCCTTTGTGGAGCTTACCTTTTAAAAAAATATATATTTTATTGATTTTTTTACAGAGAGGAAGGGAGAGGGATAGAGAGTTAGAAACATCGATGAGAGAGAAACATCGATCAGCTGCCTCCTGCACACCCCGTACTGGGGATGCGCCTGCAACCAAGGTACATGCCCTTGACCAGAGTCAAACTTGGGACCTTTCAGTCTGCAGGCCGACGCTCTATCCACTGAGCCAAACCGGTCATGGTGTGGAGCTTACCCTTGAGGATTGGATAAGCTAATGAATTCCTGCCCCCATCCTGCCTGAATCTCCACCTTGGCCCCCTCAACCCATACCAACAACCCAGATATTGACCATATCCCAGGAAGCCCCCACTCCCTTCCCTTGACCAACGTCACTGAGCTTTGTTGCCCATGTGGGCCCAGATGCTGTGGCTGATCCCAGGCTCAGCCAACAGCCCCAACATTACCCAGCTTCGAGTCCTGGCCCACTGTGATGGCCAGCCTTGTTCAAAGGGGCAGGCCAACATGCCCAGTGTTGCTGCGGCCAGAGCTAGTGGTGGATCTGCCCCGCCCAGAGGCTGATGTCATAAAGGGCCTGGTCTCAGCTCTGCCAAGGAGCCTGCCCCTGCCTGGCCCCACTGTGGTAGTGTCCCTCCCCTCCCCCCACCCCTTTCAGTGGAGGTGTCCACCTGTCCCTGAAAGCTGGGACTATGAAAGAGTAAACTCCCTGGGCAGAGCCACGCCCAAACCAGCAAGACCCCTGCTGAGGGACCCACACCAGCTGCCGCCTCCTCCGCACCCACCCTAATCACCCGGGCCCCTGGGCCCACTTCACCTTCTCACCCACCTCCGCCCCAGCTCACCCTTCAGCATGGTTAACTATTACGAAGTGCTGGGGGTACAGTCGAGTGCCACCCCGGAGGACATCAAGAAGGCCTACCGAAAGCTGGCCTTGCGCTGGCACCCTGACAAGAACCCTGACAACAAGGAGGAGGCTGAGAAGAAGTTCAAGCAGGTGTCCGAGGCCTACGAGGTCCTGTCCGACTCCAAGAAGCGCTCTCTATACGACCGGGCGGGCTGTGACAGCTGCGGGGCTGGCGGTGGGGCCAGCACCCCTTACAACAGCCCCTTTGGCAGCGGCTACACCTTCCGGAACCCCGAGGACATCTTCCGAGAGTTTTTTGGTGGCCTGGATCCTTTCTCCTTTGACTTCTGGGTCGCGCCCTTCAACAGTGACCGTGTCAGCCAGGGCCGTGGCCTGAGGGGCGCCTTCTCCAGCGGCTTCGGTGAGTTCCCAGCCTTCATGGAGGCCTTCTCCGCTTTCGACAACCTGGGCCGTGGGGGGAGCGCTAGCCGCACCACCTTCTCATCCACCTCCTTTGGGGGCTCTGGCTCTGGCAGCTCAGGGTTCAAGTCAGTGATGTCGTCCACCGAGCTGGTTAATGGACACAGGGTCACCACCAAGCGCATCGTGGAGAACGGGCAGGAGCGCGTGGAAGTGCAAGAGGACGGGCAGCTCAAGTCGTTGACCATCAACGGCAAGGAGCAGCTTAAACGAGTGGACAGCAAGTAACCGTGGCCCCCCAGGCCCTGCACCCACCGCCTGACCACCACCGCAGGCTGATGGTTAATAAACATTCCAAGTGAGTGCACCGAATCACCTGGCGCGGCTTTGGGGGTGGAGGGCATCAACGTGGACTGCACAGTGCTGGCTCCAGCACAAGCGGATGTGCAGAGGGGCCTGGGCCCCAGGGCTGCACTGCCTCCCAAATCCTGTTGTTGGGGGCAGGGGTGGGAGGATGCAGGGGTGGTTCTGCAGGTGATGTATGATCTCTCATCTGTATTGTGTCAGTTGATAAAAGCCATGACCATCAATCCACCTCAATCCAATCTTGTGTTCCATATCTACTATTTTTAAAAAAATGTTTGTATTGATTTCAGAGAGGGAAGGAGAGAGAGTGAGAAACATCAGTGATGAGAGAGAATCGTTGATTGGTTGCCTCCTGCATGCCCCACACTGGGGATTGAGCCTGCAACCTGGGCATGTGCCCTGACCGGGAATCGAACCGTGACCTCCTGGTTCACAGATCGATGCTCAACCACTGAGCCACGCTGGCTGGGCTCCACACCTACAATTAATGCCAGTGTGATGACGTCATCCTCACCAGGCTTTGGCCCCAACTTCTGGCCCCTGCTCCTCACAGGGATTCTTCATGGTGCTGTGCTAATGCCCACACTGCGTCATGTTACCCACCTTGCTTTAAGCCTTCAGTGGCACCCTTCGCTCTAAGCATAAAGACCTCAGGCCTCATCCTCATCATGAGACCCAGGGGCCTGCCCCTGCCCACCTTCCTGGTCTCACCTCCCACCAATCCTCACTCTCTGAACTGCATCCATCTTAGCCTTGCCTCTGTCCCTTCCTTGCACCCCATGCCTGGGAGCCTCAGGGCCTGCGCACAGGCTGCTCTCCTGCATAAACAGCCACTCAGCTTCAGGCCTTTGCTCAAACATTACTTCTTCAAGGAGTCCTGCCCTGACACCCCTGTTCTAAATTAGCTCCCGCCTGCCTGCTCTACTTTCTCCCAGCCCCCTCACCTGCTTTTCAATGGCCCTTACGTATTCATCTGTGTTAGATGTGTGCCTCTCAACCACTCCGAGGAGCTAGGGCCTGCCCTTGTTTGTCCTTCACTGTGTCCCCAACCTCTAGAGCAATGGCTGGCCCCAAGGGGCAGGGCACATATCTGTTGGGAGAATAAATGTTTCTGGGTGTTGTGGTGGGGGTGTGAGAATAGTAGGATGTGTGCAAGTGTGTGTGATGTGATATGTGGGGGTCGCAATATGGTGTGATGTGGTGTGGTGTGTGTGAGTGTGTCGTGTGTGATGTGGTTTGTGAAGTGGTTTGTGTGACATGATGTATGTGAGTGTGATGTGTGTCTGTGTGTGTGATGTGTGCACGGTGCATGTATGTGTGTGGCATGTGTGTGGTGAGGTTTGTGTGATGTGGGGTGGGTATGTGTCAGTGTGGTGTGATGTGTGTGGGTCCATGTGTGTGAGTATTAGGTGCTGGCGCATGTGTGACGACTCCAGGCAGGACAAATAAGGACCTACTGTTGGGAGGAAGTCGGTGCCAGAGCAGGAGATGGGACGGGAGCTGGGCCTGCTCAGGCCCCAGAGACAGTTTCAGGTGGAGGCTCCTGCTGTCTCTGTAGCACTCGGGACCAGAGGGAGGGCGGCCCTCAGAATCAGGGCGGGCTCTGGGTGTGACACTCTAGTGTGGGCACTGAGGTGGTGGTGGTCATCCTTTGAGCAGTTGTCAGCTGTGGCAGGGGACATAGGTACACGGGAGAGGTACATGGGCCACCGTGGGCAGATAGATGGTGGGCACCTGGGAGAACTCCTGGTGAGTACTCTGAGGACTGGGACCCTCTTATATGACTTCCCAGGTGATGCCCACATGAGCCTATGTGGGCGGGGGTCTGTGTCATATGTGGGGGTACTATGCACACATTTCTGACTGTATGAGCAGTGGAGGGTGGTTTGATTATAGTCTGCAGCCCCAGGAGCTCTGTTTTCCTCATTGCTGACCCCACCTGGCTCAGGGGTTGTGAGGAGGTGTGTGTGTGTGGGGGGGGGGGGCGGCGGAGGAGGGGGCGCCTGCTTGTAGCCATGCCTCTGAGCTTGGGTGAGGTCTTACACCTGGGCCCAGGGCCTGTCCTCAGCATTGCAGCCTCATGGAAGGAGCCACCAAAGGCACAGACCTCACACTCTCTGACACACTCAGCTGGGGAGGGAGCAGATCCAAGAGCTGTTGCCCAATTAGAAATAAGAAGATGCCCTGAAAATTTGTAAATAATTCTGCTTTAAAGAGATGAAGGAAGTTCGGCTGGGGAGCCCTGGCTGGGCCAGCAGTGGGTGGGCCCAGCTTTGTGTGACTAGAAGATGTTAATGAAAAAGTACCTGGGAAGTCTCACAGGACCTCAGGGAAGAGGGAGGTTAGCTGTTTAGAACTTCTGATCCCACTTTTGCCTCAGGCTCCAGGCCCTGCCCTGGGGGAGGGGCGGGGGCATGAGCAGCCTGGGATGGGGAGACAGCCTGGAGAAAGGCAGCCTGGTAGACTCACTCCAGTTGCTGCCCCCAAGTCCCTGCAGGGCTATTTCAGGACAGGAGAGCAGATGGGTCTGAGGAGGGGTGGGTATCACAAGGAGTAGGTCCTGTGAAAGCAGAGCTTTCTCCAAGTCAGAGCAAGGCAGACTCCCCAAGGGCAAGTGAGCCTCCTGTCGTGGGAGGAGTGCTGTTGCTGAAGACAGGGAAGCTGTGTTCTGATTATCTGTGGACCTACTGAGTGACAATCTTTTAAAACTATATAAGTACACACATACAATCTAATAAAAGAGTATGCAAATTGACCATCACTCCAAGCCACCGAAGCCATGCCTACCAGCCAAGCCACACCTCCCAGCCAATCAGAGCAGCTGTATGCAAATTAACCCAGCCAAGATGGAGGCTGGCAGCCACGGAGCTAGAGTAAACAGGAGGCTTCCATTGCAACTGCCTGCCTAGGCCTGCTGGGCCTCTGCTCAAGGTAAAAATGTTTCAATTATAGAAGATAAATAAACCCCAGAAACTTGATTCCAGCCAGCCTAGCTGGGACCTTTGGTCAATGGGAGCTGTGGGAAGCCTGAAAACAGCCTTCAGCCCCTCACCCAGGCTGGCCAGGCACGCCAGCAGGTGGACATCCCCCGAAGGGTCCCAGACTGCGAGACGGCACAGGCCAGGCTGAGGGACCCCCTACCCCCAGTGCACAAATTTTTGTTCACCGGGCCCCTAGTATATATATATTTAAATGTTTTTATTGCTTTTTTATTTTTTTGAGAGAGAGAAACATCAATGTGATAAAGAAACATCAATTAGTTGCCTCCCATATGCGCCCCAATCAGGGATTGAACCCACAACCTGGGTATGTGCCTTGAAGGGAAGTGAACTGACAACTTCTCCATGTGCAGGACAACACTCAACCAACTGAGCTACACCAGCCAGGGCTTAAAGTATATTTTTATCTTGAAATAATCTCAAACTCAAATATGCATCAAGCACTTTTAATTCAATGCAGTTTAGGAAATACGTATGTGTTGAGCCCTGGGGATACAGCAATGGGCAAAGTGGTCAGATTCCTGTTGTATGGAGCTGACACTGTTGGGGGAGCAACTAGAGCTGCAAACAGGTGTAAAGACTATTGTCTCCAGGAGTAGTGAATGTGAGAGAGGAAATGCAGGCAGGTAAGCTGATGGAGAAGGATGGGTGTAAGGGATGGGCGGGAGAGTTTTAAGGCAGGTGGTCCTGGAAGGCCTCTCTGAGGAGGTGGCATTTATCTGAAAGTGCTACTGTGGACCATGTAGCTATCTGGGGGAAAAGCAATCTGGGCAGAGGGAACAGCAAGTGTGAAGACCCTGAGGCAGGTAAAGGCCTGCCCTTTTTGAGGAAAAGAAAAGAGGCCAGTGAGGTAGATACATACAGTTCAATTTAATGCCCACACTCTCCCAGACTGGGGCCATTGACCATGTTACACAACTGGAAACAGAGGCATGGAGAGGAGTCACACAGCTGGCAAGTGGCTGAGCCAGAATTTCATCCAAGTTATTGACTCCAAAGGATTTGCCTTCAAAATGATAATAATAATCTACACTAATAAAAGAGAAATATGTAAATTGGTGCCACTCTGCTACACCCTAAGCCACGCCCACCAACCAGTCAGAGTTACTATATGCAAATTAACCCAACCAAGATGGCTGCCAGCAGCCACAGAGCTAGAGCAAGCAGGAGGCTTGGTTGCCCTGGCAATGGAGGAAGCCAAGCTTCCCGCCTGTCCTGGCCTGCTGTGGCCTCTGCTCAAGGCAACAAAGTTTCAATTATAGAAGATAAATAAATCCCAGATGCCAGCTTCCAGCCAGCCTCGCTGGGAGCTTGGGTGGCTGGGGGCCGTGGCCAGCCTGCAAACAGTCATTAGTCCTTTACCCAGGCTGGCCAGGCACCCCAGTATGAACCCCCACCCTAAAGGGGGTGTGGCCAGCCTGAAAACAGCTCTCAGCTCCTCACCCAGGCTGGCCACCCCCCCATGGGGTGAGGGTCCCAACTGGAGAACTTGAGCAGCCTGCAAACAGCCCTCAGTCCCTCACCCAGGCTGGCCAAGCACCCCAGCGGGACCCCCACCCTGATCCAGGACACCCTTCAGGGCAAACCAGCCAGCCCCTACATGTGCACCAGGCCTCTATTCTATATAATAAAAGGGTAATATGCAAATTGACTCTAATAGCAGAACCACTGGGAATGACTGGTCACTATGACACACAATAACAACCAGGGGGCAGACGCTCAATGCAGGAGATGCCCCCTGGTGGTCAGTGTGCTCCCACAGGGGAGCTCTGCTCAGCCACAAGCCAGGCTGATGGCTGCCAGTACAGCAGTGGTGGTGGGAGCCTCTCCTGCCTCCTCAGCAGCTCTACGGATGTCTGACTACAGCTTAGGCCTGCTCCCCGTTGGCAAGTGGACATCCCCTAAGGGGTCCCAGGCTGCCAGAGGGATGTCTGACTGCCAGCTTAGGCCCGCTCCACACCAGCAGATGGACATCCCCTAAGGGGTCCTGGACTGCAAGAGGGCACAAGCCAGGCTGAGGGACCCCTCCACCCCCCAAGTGCACAAATTTTAGTAATAACAATAATAATAAATGATTGCAGCAACAGCTAAGGTAGGTGTGCCCCTGGGAGTGTCTGTATGAAAGATCAGTATGCTGGCAAGTCCTTGTTTCTTGGGGACTAGAGTGCAGTCAGAAAAGGAGGTGAGCTCTAACTGGTTTGGCTCAGTGGATGGAGTGTCGGTCTGCGGACTGAGGGGTCCCAGGTTCGATTCTGGTCAAGGGCATGTACCTTGGTTGCAGGCACATACCCAGTGGGGGGTATGCAGGAGGCAGCTGATCGATGTTTCTCTCTTATCGATGTTTCTAACTCTCTATTCCTCTCCCTTCCTCTCCGTAAAAAAAAAACAAAAAAAACAATAATATATATATATTTTTAAAAAGGAGGTGATTCCAAGTTTCAGGGTTGAAGCTGATTGTGACAGGGTCTCTGTCACTACTTAGCTTCCCAGGCTGGGAAGAGAGGAGTGTGGGCATGACCAGAAAAGGTGCTGGGAGTGCCATTGGGCGGGGACCTAATCAGATTTTGCTCAGCCACGCATGGCAGCTCCTGGCCCAGTGTCTGGCATGTAGTAAGTGTCCAATAAGTAATGGGACGTGAAAGGACATGGGAGCAGACTGTTCCAGAGAACGACAGAAAGCAGGGGGTATGCTCAGAGGATAACCTTTGGAGCTCAGATGGGAGAAGATTTGGGGAGGCCTCGAACCTGGGGGGAGGCTGAAGGCTGACACAGAGAGACCTGGGGAGGAATCATCCCACGTCTAGATGTAGAGCTGAAATGAACACGCATGGTGGCCTGGGTGCTGGTTCTCCCAGGGGAGCTTGTTCAAGGCTTCTTCTAGAAAGCCAAAGGGCATCACCCCAACATCTTTTGGGGTTGCAAAGCCCTCTGGTGCTGCAAGTGCCCTGGTCAGAAGAGCATAGTAGGTGACCTGGATGCTCGGCTGCACCTCCAGCCTCAGCCCAGGCTCTGGCTGGGTTCCACCTCCAGGAACCCCTGGGACAGGCTGGCAGCTGGAGGTCCCCTAACCACATTACTCAAGGGGCAGGAGAGTCCTGAGATGCACAGAAGGCCGAACCCCAGCTTCCAGTCCTGCAGGGACTAACTTCATCAAAACCCCTACTACAGCATTAACCACCTGACCTCTGCCCCTGCCGACCTGCTAATTTCACCAATTACTGGCCAGCCGAGCTTGTATCAAGTGGGCCTGCTTAGCTCTGACAGCTGCTGGGAAAATCCAGTTACGGCTCAGCAGCCCAGGTGGTTGCATGTTCCTGGGGTTGGGTGCCCAGCAGAGATCTGGGGGCTTGGAAGACACTGGTGTTCCTGAACACTCCAGGGACCTCAGCGCCAGGGCTGCGCTGCCTTCCTTTCACCAGGCTGGGGCCTTCCCCCTCCACACAGACCATCCGGGCATTCTCCTGCTTCAACTCATCTTGTAGCTACTGAACATGGTGGCTGACATGCCTGGCTAAGCATCCGACATGTCCTCAACTACCTCCCTAAGTCCTTGCCTCACCCCCGAGCCCCATTGGGCAGATGGAGAAACTGTCAGACAGGCTGAGGAGCAACCAGAGCGGCACACCCAAGATAAAGTCCAACTCGCTGCACTGGAAACTGCTGCGCTTCCAGGCACCGCCTGCCCCAGGCCCTGTGAGCGTCTACGTCCTCTGCACGCCTTTGCCCTCGCCTGGGCCACGCTTCTCGTCTCCTTAGGGCCTGTTCAGTTCATTTTTGGAGGCCTTGCTCCATATCACCTCTGTGGCCAAGCTGCACCGGAGCAGGCCATTGTGGCCAAGGAAGCTTCACCAGGAGCCCCCTCTGGGCCTGCGCTCAGGATGCTGGGACCACAGCTGTGAGGAAGCCTGGGGGCCCTCCACAGACCTCCCCCCACCCCCCCCACACACAACCCAGCGCCATATCCTGGCATGGGACCTGCTGGTCAGGTCCAGCATAGTCCAGCCTCCCACACAGGAGGGCCCTGAGGGTGCGGGTTACACCGTGGCCCCTCTATTCGTCCAGCCCCAATTGTCTCCTGGACATAACACGAGCCTCCTCCCTGACCTCCCTCCCTGCTCCCGCCCCCTCTTTCACCCTGTTCCCATCCCAGCAGCCAAAAGGACCTTGTAAAAACCTAAGAGTTTTGCAAGACACTCAAACTAAAAGCCAAAGTCTCCACGGTGGCTCACAAGGCCCTGCGCCATCTGGCCCCCGTGCCCTCCCTGGCTTCCCCAGCCTCCCAGCCTCTTTGCTGTCCTGCACACACACCTGGAACACTCCTGCCTCTTCCCAGATCTTCACGCAGCCCCTCCTTCCTCTGCCTCCTGACAGGCCTTTGCTAATTTTCCCACGGTCTCCCTCACTCTCTATTCTGCAGCCCCTCCCCACCTCCTCCTTGGTTCAGGACTTAGGCACATAATGACCCCACTGCTTGAAACTCCTGCCAGGCTCATCTGGCCTCAGGTGCCACTTCCCCAGGGAGGCCTCAGATCTGCAGGGTCCCACCTCCTCCACCCACCGCTCCTGGGTTCTCACATCCTGATGGGCCTCTGGATGTCTAAAGGGACCTAAATCCTATGGAGAGGGAGCAGTCTCCCCACTGAGAGGAGGAAAAGATGGCATCCCCGTGTGTCCTTCTGGCAGTAGGATCCCAGACACTGGGGCCTTTTACAAGGTAGGGCACCAACACCCTGGAGAGGGAGGGTGCACCTCAGCTCATAGAGCAGGCAGGGAGCCAGCTCTGGACCTTCTCTACTGTGAGTGGCCTGAGCGAATGTCCTGGCCTCCGACACTAGCCAGGCAGTTACCTCCAGAGTGGAGTTTTCCACCAGGGTCTGGTTTCTTTGTGAACTGGGGCGGGGCACAAGGTTCCCAGCCCTACTGAGGCACTTTGACCCCACACATTCCCAGAGACTTGCACTGGCCCCAAGAAAGAAGGATGCCTGTTTGCCCCATTTTACAGATGGGGAAACGGAGGCTCAGAGGGTAGGAGACTTGGTCAAGATTACAGACACATTGAAAGCTGGCCCTCCTCATCCTTTCCCCTTGCATCCAAGGCCTGGGATTGGTGGGTGGGGTTCAGGCAGCCTCCTGCCTGCCCGCCCTCCCTCTGGCCAGTTGATGTTATGATGTTATCACAGCTGATTTAATTTCAAAGACGGATTGAGCTGTGGTGGGAGGGAGAGCAACTACTCGAAGCCATCTGCCCTGTTGTCATGGGGATGGGCTCCCAGCAATTGTGCAGGGGCTGGACCTAGATAAGGGCACCGAGTGGGCTGGAGGGGACTGCATGGCTGGGGTGGGGATGAGTGGGATGATGGGGGAGCAGGGACATGGAAGGAAGGAAAGACCCAGAAAGAGAGGTCAGGACACAAAGATGAGAGATGGCACAGAGATGAGAGCCAGGGAGATAGCTAACGAGTGCCAAAGGCATGGACAGATAGAAAGACACCTGGAAGCAACTGTGGAATGGATGCCGAGCACAGTCTCAGGGCAACAAGGGGTGACAGGGATGCCTTTCCTGCCCACTGCTCTCTCTCCCTCAGACCCACTAACCGCAGGGCCCTTGTTGAGTCCTGGCCTCCCACAGCAGTGCTCCTACTGGGACAGGGCCGTGGGGGACCTTCAGACTTTGTCTGGCTCCTCTGCCACAATAGGTTTCACAGACCCCAGTGTTTCTCCCTGGACGGCCAGGGACAACAGCTGATTCTGCACAACAGCTTCCAGCACCCTTCGTCTGGCTTTTAGGATAATCACATCATCAAAACTTGTCAAGACAACAATGGCTCATGTTGTTGATGGACCTACTTTGCGTTTCGTCCACCAAACGTCATCCATGCCTCCAGACAGCCCTGCCCATTGTACAGGTCAGAAACTCGGAAAGAGAGCTCCCACTGTAGCAAATATCACCCATCACTTCTTGTGATGTTAATATTTGGAAGGTGCTAGGACAGCATAGAGTGGCTCCGTACTGCCAGCCCCACCTGCCCATGCCCCACCTTCCCCAAGCTCAGAGTCTGGCTTGCCCCCGCCCCTTCCTCAAGATGCGCTGGTCCTGCTCTCACAGCCAAAGCCCTAGCATCTCTCAAAATTGGTCTGTGAGCCTTTGCAGATGCTGTCCTGTCCCAGCCAGATGGGGGGATGGAGCACCAACTCAGCAATTTTAAGACTGCTGCTTCTAGTGGCAACCCACATCTCCCATGTCCCAGTCAGCCACCTGCATGGAACCCCATGATTGCCCGTACTGTCTGCTATTGTCTGGTCCTGCTTCTGCACCAGCCCCTGAGGGGTGTGCTGCTCATTGCTGCCCAGTGCCCAGCTCAGAAGGTGGTGCCCACTGGCACCTCAGGAATGCTGCCATGTCTACCCCAGCAGCGGCAGGCTCAGGCTTCAGATATGCACACCCACTGTGTGCTGGACGCCTCTGGCCACCCCAGGCACCCCACAATGACCCAGGAAGCTCCCACTGTGAACTCCAGAAACCTGACTACTACTCTAGGGTCTCCCCGGGGCTCCAGGCTGCCAGCACCAGCTACCTGACACGGCTCCCTAGGGACAACCTAATGCCCCTCAGGACTGTGTCACTTCCTGGCTCTGCCCTCAGAAAACACGGAGGCACTTTGCTTCTGGGGTCATTTGTTCTAGAGTCATTGGTTGCTAGCAATCCAAAGCCCAAACTCTCCCAAGTGGCTCACAGGAAAAACATGAAAATCCCCTTTGTATTTAAACAAATTGGAACATTCTACTATGCTCTCAGGTAGAAGCCTCCGAACTTATCTCAAAGACCCAGGACAAAGTCCCAACACCCACCAAGACCCCAGCCTCCCAGGCTCATCCTTGACCATCACCTCCCTCCCTTGTATCTTGCAATGGGCGACTGATCGATTGAGTGTGGTAAAATACACGTAACAATGACACATGTGAGACACACATGAAAGGGCAGCGATGGAAGAACTAGGAAAGATCACCAAGAGCAAAGATGTGTCGTTAGAGACCCAGGCTAAGATCATCCACATCCTCACATTCCCAGTTACTATGTGAAGATGCTAAAGTTGGACAGTGAAGAAGGCTGATGGGAAAGAAATGAATCTATTTGAAATATGGGGTTGGGGGAGGGCTCTATGGATACCCTGAACCTCCAGAAAGATGAACAAATGGGTCTTAGAGCAAATTGAGCTCGAAATATCGCTGAAGGCAAAAATGGCAAAACTGAAGCTGTCCGCTTCAAGCACATCATGAGGGCTCGTAGGAAAAGAAAACAATGCTGGGGGAAACAGAAGGCAGCAGGAAAAGAAGACCAAATATGGCATGGATGGACTCCATAAAAGAAGCCATAGATGTGAGTCTACAGGAGCTGAGCAGGGCTGTTGAGGACAGGATGCTGTGGACATCACCCATTCATAGGATCGCCAGGAGTCCAGCTAACTCTACAGCACGGAACATACACCTAACATAGAATTTACCATTTTAACCATTTTTAGGTGTTCAGTGACATTAAGTATGTTCACATTATTGAGCAATTATCAGCATTGTCCATCTCGAGAACTTTTTCATCTTCCCAAACTGAAACTCTGTCCCCATTAAACACCAACTCTTCATGCCTCCTCCCCTGGCCCCAGGCCCCTAGCGTTCTGATTTCTGCTTCTATGCACTTGACTCCTCTAGGGACCTCAGATAAGCGGAATTGTACCGCATTTGTCCTTCTGTTAGGCTTCTATTTACTGCTAGGACTTGCCCTGCTCTCTCTGGTCTTAAGTGGGCAGACATTCTCACCCGCAGTGGGTGGAGTGGCCGTGGTTGATTTTGCACAAGGCTGACCCCACCCAGAGGAAGGAGGGAGGGAGGGAGAAGCTGTATCTGGAAACAGTCTTGAAAACTTCCACTGCCCTTTACATACTAGTATGTGGACAAGTTTGTATGACAAATTTGAAATTTATTTTGCAGCCTGTGCTTATTGTAACCAACTTAAAATGTATAAAAGAATATAAAACAAAAATACTCTCACAGACACACCCAACACTTGGCTTCCCGAGGTTTCACTGGGGCAATTTGCAGAGTATTTTAGCCAAAATGGGCATCATTCCACATATGTTGTAATGCCTCTTGCTTTGGCCACATAACAATATATTGTGGACAGTAGCTGCTCTCTATGTGGCCCCATCTCACAGAAGGAGAAGCTGAGGCCTCATGAGAGAAAGAGTTGTTTGAGTTCACTTAGCAGGAAGTAGAGGGGTGTGTCCAGATCCCAGGTCACTAAGTGACAACCAGCCTCCTGCTGCCTCCAACTGAGTCTTCTGACAGATGCCCAGTGGCCTCTGATGGGAGTGGAGGCCTCAGCTTCATCTCTGTCGGGTTATTTCCATCATCAGACCTGTCAGAACTCAAGTGGATGCCCGCCTTAGGGAGTGTGGGGAGCATGATATGTAGGTGAGATACCCACCTGGGTGTCTGATAGGAGGGATGAGGTTTAGAGTCAGAGAGATGGGGGTCCAGTCACTGGGCAAGTTACCTCACCCCTCCAAGCCTCAGTTTCCTTATCTGCCAAATAAGGCATTTCTACCCATTACATGGTGCCCCTCACACCAGTGCAGCGGGGGAGTGTGTAGAGTAATGGCATGCAGGTAATGTCTCCTGTGCTCATGTGCCCTTTCTCCCTTCAGTGTCCGAGTGGTTGGGATGAGGGTGGGGCAACGAGCTTGCTTTCTGCTGCCCTGCAGGCCACTCTCCCAGGCCCCCTCCAGCCTTTGCTCTCACTGTTCCTCACCTCTAGACTGTCCTTTATTTTATAATTCAGAGCCTTCACTTTCTTTAGCTTTCACTTTCTCTGTGTAGGAACCTATATTTGTTTCTTATTACCATTGTAACAAATTACCACAAATTTAGTGGCTTAAAACACACTCATTTATTCTCTTACAGTCCTGGAGGCTGGAATTACAAAATGGGTCTCACTGGGCTAGAATCAAGGTGTTAAGAGAGCCCACACAGAACGCTGGGGGGTAGGGGAAGCTGGGGGAAGGGTAAGGGAAAAAAAATATATGTACTAATCTTTGTAATACTTTATGCAATTAAAAAAAAAAAAAGAAAAGAAAAAAGAAAAAGAAAATAGCCCACCGGGAGTGCTCCGACAGTTGCCGAACCACGTGGGTGCCGTCGGCCATTTTGTAGGCCTAAAGTAGAGGAGGAGACCATTAAAGTGACCTTCTGTTTAGCCCTGGGAACATTTCTTGAGGGCTGTCAGAGAATCCCTTTGCCTGTCTCTTGAATGAGCTAAGAGGAAGAAAGGGTTATGCCAACTGGCACTATATAATAACAAAGCAAACCTGCTTTATCAGAGAGGAAGGGAGAGGGAGAGAGAGATAGAAACATCAATGATGAGGAGAACCAAGATGGCGGCATAAGGTATATACCTAAATGCGCAGCTTCCCACAAACACTTTTAAAAATACAACAATAAAGCTAAACAACCATACTCCAGAACCAAGGTAGTGGAAGCTTTACAACTAGAAGGCAAGAGAAGGAGTGCACTGAGACTGAGTAGAAGTTCTCGGCGCCAAAACAGAGAGGGAAGCAGCCAAAATGCGGAGACAAAGAAACGGATCACAAATGACAGACACAGAGGAAAGCAAATGACTGGATATAGAGTTCAGAACCACAGTTATAAAGCTACTCAAGAATCTTCTATGAATCTCTGAGGAACTAAGTGAGACCTTCAAGGATCTTAACGAGAATACCAAAAAAATGGAAAAGGACCAATCAGAAATTAAGCATACACTGACTGAAATAAAGAATTATATACAGAGATCCAACAGCAGACTAGAGGATCACAAGAATCAAGTCAAAGATATGAAATACCAGGAAGCAAAAAACAGCCAACCAAAAAGCAAAAAGAAAAAGAATCCAAAAATATGAAGATAGTGTAAGGAGCCTCTGGGACAACTTCAAGCGTACCAACATCAGAATTATAGGGGTGCCAGAAGAAGAGAGAGAGCAAGATATAGAAAACCTATTTGAAGAAATAATGACAGAAAACTTGCCCCACCTGGTGAAAGAAATGGACTTACAAGTCCAGGAAGCACAGAGAATCCCAAACAAAAGGAATCCAAAGAGGACCACACCAAGACACATCATAATTAAAATGCCAAGGGCAAAAGACAAAGAGAGAGTCTTAAAAGCAGCAAGAGAAAAACAGTTAATTACTTACAAGGGAGTATCCATACGACTGTCAGCTGATTTCTCAACATAAACCATGCAGGCCAGAAGGGAGTGGCAAGAAATATTCAAAGTGATGAATAGCAAGAACCTACAACCAAGATTACTCTACCCAGCAAAGCTATCATGTAAAATTGATGGTCAGATAAAGAGCTTCACAGACAAGAAAAAGCTAAAGGAGTTCATCACCACCAAACCAGGATTATTCGAAATGTTGAAGCGCATTCTTTAAGAAGAGGAGGAAGAAGAAAAATGTAAAGATAAAAATTATGAACAATAAAGTGACAACAAATACCTATCAACCAGTGAATATAACAATTAAGTCAATAGAAATAGCTGATGAACAGAATAAACTGGTGACTAGAATAGAAGTAAGGGCATAGAAAGGGAATGGACTGACAAATCTCAGGGGGAAAGGGGTGTGAGGGGTATGGGAAGAGACTGGACAAAAATCTTACATCTATAGATGAAGACAGTGGTGGGGGTAAGGGCACGGGGTGGAGGGGGGAACCAGGTGGAGAGGAGCTATGAGGGTTTAAAAAAAGGAACATCTGTAATAATCTGAACAATAAAGATTTATTTAAAAGAAAAGAAAAGAAAATAATTAACTTGAAATATTGTACACAATAAACTGTTTGATATGCCTTAAAAAAAAAAAAGAGCCGAGTTCCTTCTGGAGACTCTGGGGGAGAATCTGTCTCTATGCCTCTAGAGACTTCCTGCAGTCCTTGGCTAGTGGACCCACCCTCCAGCTTCAGAGCCAGCAGTGTAATATCTCCAACATCTCTAACTCTGATCCTCTTCCTTCCCTCTCATAAAGATCCTGTTATTACATTGGGCTCTCCTGGGTAATTCCGGATGATCTCTGCGTCTCATACCCTTAACTTAATCACATCTGCAAAAATCATATTTTGCCACCTAAGTAACATACATATTTGGGGGATTATAAAGTGGGCATCTTTGGGAGCCATGACTCAGCCCAACACAGGGCCTTTAGAGAGAATGGAGGTCAGAGGGGCTGATATGAGAACAGCTCGTGGCCACCTACTTCTCCAATGGCCTCCTGCCTGAGAAGGCACTTGAATATATGGATCCCTGGGGCAGGACCTGGCCCCACTTCCATCCCCTGAAGGGGAGCCTAGTGGGAGAAGGTTACACTAGTATCTGGAATCAGAACAAAGAAGAAATCAGGAGGCCACAGCTCGGACCCAGGACTAGGAAGGAGGACCTGCAAGGTGGGGCTGGAGCCAGTGTCTGTGGGTGTGTGGCGAGGCTGAGAGGCAACTATCGGGGTCCTGGGTGTACTCAGCCCCACTTGCTGGAAACCTGAGGCATGTCTCTCCCCCTGTCTGGGACTTGCTTTTCCATCTGTCAAAGCTCTCCCTCTCCTCTCCTCAAGGCTGTGCTGCCTGCCCAGAGCTCCTGACATCTTGTTCATCCAGAGGCATGAGTCACTCACTCTCCATTGAACCCTGTGAATAGTCTAGGCACGGGTGCCTGGGAAGGCCAAGGATCACAGTGCAGCGCTGTCCTGGGTGGTTGTCTTAGGATGCCAATAGACACTGGGACATCCACAAGGGCAGTTTAGATCTAAGTAAAGGTTTGGTTACAGCTTCAGCAGCATCTCAGAGGAGCCCACCCAAGGGTGAGCGTGACCTCAGATGATATCTCTGAGCTCCCCATCTCCCAGTCTCCCATCACACTGCCTGGTCCCATGTTCCTTGCACCTGACACTCCCTGGCTTCGTGAGGTGTGGCCAGTGGAATGAGCCTCCCCTCCTGGGAGGCATGGGAGCTGAGCAGTGCTGGGGTAGGGCCACCAACCACACTATGCTGTCACACCCCCAAAGCAGGAACCTGGCACCACCAGCCACTTGAGCCCCCAGGCGCCGTGGTTACGCCTGCGGTCACCGGAGCAGCCAGTCAGGAAACCCCTGGGGTCGTGGAGTTCTGGATGGCAGCAAGGGTATGTACAAGCCATCTTGTCTCCAGATACTTGGGCTGCCCTGTACCCCTTCAATCCTCACCACACTCGCACAGCCTTTCCGCTACCATACCTATGGCCATATAGCTCCACTCCCAGCATCCTTCCAACTCTTCTCCATCAAGGCCAAGTGGAGCCTTGGCCTTCTTATGGCCCATGGTCTCCCTGCCCTGTTTCTCCCTCTTTTGGGACCACAGGAATCAGTGTCTCTCCACTTGACATTCCTGCACATCTTCCACCTGGCATGTGTGCTGGCCAATGCCTTGAGGGTAGGGGCATTCTCTGCTCTGCCTCCAGAACCAGAGGAAGCCCATCGGTGGGGGCTCTCAGGTAACTGCTGAGTAGAAAAAGCTTTCTTTGCATGCCTAAAGGAGAGAGCACAGGATGGAGCTGGGCCTTGCCTCCTCCCCACTCTGCTGTGCCCTGCATAGCCCTCCTGCAGCCCGGCTCTTTGACAGAGGCCCTTTAGGAAAAGAAAGCAAGGACATTTATTGCAGAGACTGATTCCCAAACTTGCTGTAGACAGCTAAGGAAGAGATGCCCAGTAACCACTTGAATACATGATGTGGGGCTCAGGAAGAAGGTCAGGACCAGGCTGAAAAATCAAGATCTAAATTATGTTGAGGTAACAATTCTCAAATCTTCAAGACTTACCCCAGTCATTGTGTATTTCAAGCTCATGCTATCTGCCTCTGGTCCACGGGGGCTCTGCTCCACACAGTCACTCAGGGATGCAGGTCAATAGTCAACCATCAATTTGTAGTGGCACCATCTACAGCTGCCTTCTTAGTTGATGTGGCACAGAAAAAGTTGACATGGACTATCTTCTTTTAAAAAATATTTACTACGAAAAGTCTCAAACATCTGAAAATCAGAGAGTGGTATCATGAACCTCCTTTCCCCCATCACCTAGCTTTAACAATTAACAGCCTATGGACAATCTTATTTCATTTGTATCCCTCACCAGTCCACCAACTTTGGACTATTTTTAAGCAACCCCCTGACATCATAGTTCATTCATAAAGATACAATAAAGACTTAAAAATATAATCACAATACCTTTATCATGCATAAAAAGCAATAAATCTTAATATTGCCATCAAATATCTGGTCATTATTCAAATTTCAGTGATTATTTTTGATTTGTCCAAAATAGCGTTCAAAAAGACCCGTAAGTTATATTGGACTATGTCTTTTTAAACTCTTAGGTTTATAATTTCCCCATCCCTTTGTGTTTTTAAAAAATATATATTTCTTTATTGATTTCAGAGAGGAAGGGAGAAGGAGAGAGAGATAGAAACATCAATGATGAGAGAGAATCATTGATCCGCTGCCTCCTGCACACCCCCTACTGGGGACTGAGCCCGCAACCTAGGCATATGCCCCTGGCTGGAATCAAACCTGGGACCTTTCAGTCCACAGGCTAACGCTCTATCCACTAAGCCAAGCCGGCCAGGGCCATCCCTTTGTTTTTCTTTTCAACTCATTCGCTGAAGAAACATTTTATATTTGCCAATTATATCCCAGGCGTGTCATTGAACGTGTTCCTGTAAGCCCTGTGTTTTCCTGAAGGTCTATAGGCTTGAAATAGGTATAGAGGCTTGATCGGGTTTAAGCAAGAGATTTTGACAAGGATCTTGCATTGATGGCATAGTGTACTTCCTATGGTATCACTTTAGGAGATTAATGTCTCATCACTTCCTTTTTGTGAGATTAAGATTGACAAATGGTTCAGGAGTTCTTAGCCTGGCTCATTCTTTATAACATGAGTGGGCCATTCCATGAAATCATTTGGTCTGGCCCTGCCAACACATTAGGGGTAAGTTAATTAAATGTTTGACCAAATATAGCAGCTAATTTTAAAGTTGGTAATTCTATATGGCCCACGAAGTACATTACAGATACTCAAATAGCCTCTGGCAAAAATAAGTTTCCCCACTCCTACTTATAACATGTCCCATCTGCTTCTCACTAATGATTTTGGTACCTACTGATGATCATCCCTTACTTTGTTAATAGGGGTTCAAAGTGGTGATATTCTCTCATTTCCTTTTCTATAATTTTCCTAAAGAGAACTTCGTTTATCAAATAGTTATTCAGAGGAATAGTTCATATAGAAAATGGAGGATAAATGGTGGTTGTTTCCTTTTATTTAAACAAATTTCTTTTTGGAATAAGTTAGTTCCTAGAAGACCCAACATTGACCAATTAGGTTTGTAGCGATCCTTTTATACATGTGGATTTTTAACATCTTTGTAGTATTTCAGTCTACTGCAGTGCTTTCTGATGTTACAATTGTCCTACCTGTAGTCAGTGTGGGAGCCTGGACAAGTTAGCTCTTGAGTTTTCATTTCATGACCCCACAGACTTTGAGCACTCCCTTTGCATTCTGTATAAGCTATTGCAGGCTCATCTTGAAATTTCTCTGCTCCAGACCTGCAACCAGACATGTATCCAATGAGCCCTGGATCCTTTTTGTGAGAAATGGTATTTAAAAACCAGGAGGATGGAGGACTGCAGGAGGCCTAAAATGTAGAGGAGAAATATGAAGTATTTGGCTATGGAGGCCTGAGGATGCTTCAGATTCATTGTGAAGAAAACAGCTGCATGAAAAAAAAAAAAGGTGTGTGTGTGTGTGTGTGTGTGTGTGTGTAGAGAGAGAAAGAGAGAGAGAGAGCCATGATAATGCATGGCTCTTGGAAAAGAGGGGTGTGCTGGGTCCAAGGCACAGGTGAATAGATTAGGCTTGGGTGGAAGCAACAATTCATCTACAGCAACAGTAGAAAGGGAAGATGGATATAGGTGTGCTTGGTCAAAGGGAGATGAGGAACTTCCTGTAACAACAACTTCCCCTCCTCCTCCTCCTCCTCCTCCTCCT